>JANHAO010005678.1:0-22311 GCA_026873985.1 Saraca asoca | reverse complement strand
GGAAACTTTTCAACGGAATATATCCGTTGGAATATTCCAACGGATACATGTCCGTTCTAATATCCGTTGGATTATTCCAACGGATCCAATGGATATGTTATTCCGTTGGAATATTCCAACGGAAAAACACTCCGTTGTAATTTCTGTTGTATTATTACAATGGACTGAAAGTTCGTGGGAAAATCTGTTAGAATATTCCAACAAAAATTATTACGTTAGAATATTCCAACGGATAAAATTCGTTGGAAAATCGGATTTTTCTTGTAGTGGTAAGTCAAGAGATGCAAAGAGAATGATATTAATATAAAAATTTTCTATAAGTAATTAGCTTACTATGTACTTTCAATTAAGTAATATTTTGTATACTTCACTTATAGGACCAATGAAGGTATTTATAAAAGAGTCCAAAATCTTTAATCTTTAATGTAAGTGTACTACTGGCTATAGTAACCAACATCCTATTTATGAATTTTTGCCTATATTCAAGCAACAAACTCATTATTCATTACAATTAAAATAAAAATTTTATTTATAATATTAAAATTATTTATTTAGAATTTTATATTAAATAAATAAAATTTTTTACTAAGCGAATTAAGATTCTTTTAAAAATAATAAATTAATATATAAAATCATTAAATTTTTACACAAGAGACGACAGAAAGTATCTTCTAATATATATAGGAAGTGTTAATTATACACAATCCACGTCTCCAAATAAGTATCTTCTAATATAGGTAGTGTTAATTATACACTTTACAATCCACATCTCTTATAGGGCGCGTAGAGGAGCGTTATTTGTACAATATCACATCCCTAGTAGCTTGAGCACTATGTAAAATATATATCAAATTTAATGTTTCCCATAATATAGATACATCAACTCAGATTTGATATTTCAATAGGTATACACAGCCTCAAAAACTCACTTTTGATATTGGATTTAAAGTTTTATTCGGAAATCAATTGAACATATACTATCAATAGGTGTTAGTTTTGATGTCAAGATTATATGCATACGGTAAGGTGGAGAGTTTTCTATGAAACTTACTCAGTACGTGCACTACTTGTTGAAGAAATTTCTAATGACTTGTAAAGGAAGCCTTTCTGATCAAAGACCTTTTTAGGACACCACTACTTTAGACAGAGAATAGTCTGATGCCCTTTTGTGCAGTGATAAATAGCGACAACCGTACAGTAGGTATAATAGCATTAACTCCGACAACGATTTTGTAAGAAAATTAGAAAATGGTGGAAAGTTTTCCTTTTGGCTTTGGCCACCGCCATATGTGACTGCCGTCTTAAATTGGAGCGGAATATTGGGGATATCTAATCCCCTTTAGCAACATTTTCGTTCTCTAAAGGCAATGCAGCTCCCAAAAAGTGTCCAAGTCTTACCCGACACTAGCTAGACCCATTCCATATGGCCGGCATGCAGCGCAATCCTCCAAACTTTATACTACCTCAGAAGTTTCTTGGAAATTCATACAATAATCTCAGCTGTAAAAGAAAGTGTGAAGCTTGTACGCAGTATTTTATATATATATATATACTTATATATGTTAAAAGAATTAAATTTGATTTATTGTTAGTGTAAATAACTTTTATATTATTATATATTATCACATTATTAAAAAATTATTAAGATTTTCTTATTCTTGATAAAAATTCTTAATTATATTATTATTTTTTTTAATGATATATCATCTTTTTATTCACTTGCAGTGTAAGACAGTGAACCAAATTTAAAATTATGTGAAAATAAGTGAAATAATTTAATTTAAATTATACCTTTATCTATTTATACTTTAAATTTTTGAAAGATTTGTCTTTTTACTTTGACATTTTATGTAACGAAAGTGCAGGACAAACATAGCATTTCTCCAGGCAAGACAATGATCTTGAAATATGTTAAATGAAGACCTCTTGCTCTGGTAATAAATAATGGAGGATAACTGGTACAAATTGTTGAATAATGAGTCCCGTGCACCTTGACTAATGGCTATACAAGTACACAAATTTTAAGCATGGCATTGAAAGTGCAGAAGAGAAAACTTAAATCCTCTCTGGATCTAGACAGGAGGAATGCATATATAAATATATATATATATTGACTGAGACCTATACTAACTCTTGAATTATTGAAGGTCAAGCGACAATATCTGCAAGTTGATGTGTGAGCTTGGAAAACAAGTTCATGGATCACTGCATGCGCATGAGGAAAAGTTAAATCAAATAAATGTACCTTCTTATAGTTGGACAGGGCAACAAATCGGCTTTTGATTGACACAAATAAATGTGTATTATTAGTATATTTAAGTGTTTCTAAAAGTAATCTTTTGGTATTAATTGGTCCTAATCTTCCTGACCTCTCCTCCTTTTTTGAAACACGATGAAAGACCATAAGACTGATATAAATACAAAGTATATAAGTATCTTTTTCTTTTTGCTTGTATAATTGAAAAAAAAAAAAACTAAAGGTTTAAATGGTCTCCCTTCTTTTATTTTTTTTCTTTTTTTGAAGTTTTTTTTTAATCAATAGGCTGAATTAACAATATACAAGCATGTGAAGGTGTAGGATCAAGATTTGAAATCTTGACTATTTAATGCTTGTAACTATTAATAACTTATAATACGTGAAATTCTTTAACAAATAAGGATGATTAACGAGCCCAAATGAAATTGTGAAGTCACCTGTAATATAATAAAATCAATCACACGATAAAAATGATCTGTTAAACACGTTTCGATGATTAAATTAGTATTTCAACAGAATTTTAATAAATATATAAAAAATGATATAAGAAGAGGGATACCTACTGATATGTATAGGTAAATATGTCAATTAGGATACTTTTTGGATAAATAAGTTATTACTACGTTATTGTAATGTATTTGTAACATCAACGAGAATTTCATTAAGTAATTACTGATGTCACATTATTTACGTAAACTTAACCACTCTTTTTGTCATGTATTAATTAAATGATTGATTTATGAAATTTTCGATTGATTAAATTTTGTGCCTTAAATCATTTGATTAAAAGTGGATGGTTGATTGGCCTGTATTAGACTGTGCCAAATATTAATTCTTTACTTAATCTTGATCGATCGATTATTGGTCCAATGATCGGAGACCACAATTATTTTAAGTTATGTAAATATGAAAATCTTTATTTACTATATGTGTTACACTATTTGGAGTAAAACGATTATGCAAAGGGCAACAGCTTCCAATGGATAATAAAAAAGAATGATTTTGAATGATATTATTTGGTTTTAACCTTTAGCTGTTACATAAATCATTTTTCATTGTTAATTAAAACTTATTTGAGAGCTGTTAACTAAATGACAATGAATTTACTTAGTAGAATAGCTATAGCGATGTATATAGCAAGGTGTATCTATTTGGCCATAAATTTCCTCTTATAAATTCTATCACATCTGACTCTTGTTGAAATTTCTACATAAATCTCTAAAATGGTCCAATTCCTCAAAGCAAGGGCTATCCTTTGTTCGTTTCCATTTCTTTTAATTGTTCTTACATCGACAATTTTTTTTTCATTTATTTTAGTTCCTCCTAATTGATTTTATTCCCTTCAATTGTTCCTACATCCACAAATTTTCATTTATCCTTAATTCCTAAGGAAAGTATGAACTAAAATTTGGACCAAAAGTCACATTTCTAACATAGAATATGACAACCTAATCAATATAATGAAGGTAATGTATGGATAGGGTAAATAGTTTTCAAAGGAGGAAAAAAAAAGAATAATTTTGAAAATATTTTAGAATCACTCTCTTATAGATGAATTTTAAATTTTTTAATATTCATTTCAAGTAAGAAGGAATATCTCAACACAAACTAAAATAATAAAGATGGAGACAAACTTACATAGTTTCCAAAATAAAAGACAATCTTGTAATTGGTCAATGATTCAGCAAGGGAAACCTCCACATCATGGATAGTTAATCGGAGCAAACCCATGGGACCCAACTTTTGGATACTAAAATTTCTTGTATGGGTTATGGGTGGAAGGACATTATTATGAGATGCAAAGAGACATGTACATTTGACCCCTCTTGTCCCCATCACCAAACAAGGAACCCTAATTGCCTTCGTCTCCTTCCTCCACACTATTCATATTGGTGCAGGTGTTATATGTTCCCTAGCATGTGCTACATCATGTGAAACCCACATGTCGCCCATACCACGTAATCAAAATTAATGTCACATCCTATAGTGTGAAAACTCTAAACAATAAATACAGAAAAAAAAAAAACCCCTGTTAGTTTTGCAGGTAGATTTGTTTTCAATTCTGTGGACTGTTGCGTCAACTTTCAGGGGCGAAAGGGAAGTTTAATAAGATTTTAAATCTTTTTTAAGGATAGTCTTTTAATAACATAAAATGCAACAATTATTTTACATTTATCAACTAATTAATGTTATTATTTCACTGATGGACGCTAGGTTTATTTATTTAGTTTAGTTGGTAAACTACGTTTATATTGATATATATACAGAGGTGTGATGATAGATTTTTCTTTTGGGTAAAATATTGGGACGTAAAGAACTTAGAAACCCTATGAAGAAATACAAGTGACAGAATATAATATACTAATAAACTTATGTAAGTCCTATAAATACTATATTACACATTTTTATTCTTTCAATACCCTTTGTTTTTATTTATATATGGTTCTCCTCCAATGATCTCAAAATTCACCTTTTATATAATTTAACCAAGAATGTAATGCTTTTTTTTTTCGGTGAATGACCCTGGACTGTATTTATACATCATAATATTTCCCTTTCTCGTCAAAGCGACATTGCATGGTGATTAATGTCTAATTGTATTGTTGATGTCCAAACATAAGTAAGCATCTTTATTAATCAACGTTTTCATGTCTGTATGAAAAGTCAATTACTTAGCTATTCGTTGATCTTAAAAGAGTTTTACTATGACCTAATCTTTTCTCTTCGTTTTTGTTCTTTCTAATTTTGAATAATTCTTCGAGAAGGGTAAGGTTTCGATTTTTTTCTTCTCTGCCATTTTCACATTTGCTAATGTATTAAAATATGGTTGGAGGAAGGAGAAGGCAATTGAGGCTCCCCTTAATGAAAATCAAATTTTTGTTATTTTTTGTTTCTCAAAAGTTAATCTTATTCGGAGCTTACTATTTAACATTAAATATAGTTACAACAAAAAGATGGTAATATTATTATATTAGTAGATAAAAATAATGTTATATTTTGATCTTAACTTTGCACTCTTAAATAACCTTGAATTAGATAAATGGAATAATTATCTAAAATTGTTATTTTATAATTCTTTTAATAATTCTTCTTTATTATTAGGTAACTATTAGTTATTTTGACTGCATATGTATTATTATTAATTATATTAAAGGAGTTTAAAAACTTTATGACATATTCTTTATATAATATTCATGTTTTCTTAAAATGCATTTAATTCAATTAGATCAGTATTTATATGTTACCGGCGAGGGGTTGATGCTAGCATATAACCAAATCAAATCATTTTAGTTAATCAGAGGTAGCTAAGATTATAAGCAAATAAGGAATAAAAAAATGAAAAAAGAAATAGAAAATCTTTAAGTTGGTGTCTTCCATCTTAAAAAAAAAAAAAAAAAAATAGAATTATTAGGCAATAAGCAGTTGAGTTTTCTTTTCAAAAATATTGCATCTAGATTCTCCAAAATGCAATAGACATACTTCATGTTCGGCTGCCGTCCAAAATCTCGGACGCGTTAAGGAGATTAACAGAAAACCGCGTTGACATGTTTTTTCAGAATTATTAAAACGAATATCAAAATTTAATTGAAGTTCAATAATTTTAATATTATTTGTTATTATGTTGAGAGACCTACCAGAAACGAACCTCAAGATATGTTAGTTATTTATGCCCAGAATATTAATTGATTAGGCGAATATGTAGCAAAAATACAGATTAATTAGTCGACGGGGCACATGCTATAGTTGACGAGAATATGGAAATCGACCAAAATTCCCAGATCCTATTATTTTATAAACTTAATCCTAATTTAATTAATGAATTGCTGAGACATGCAAAGCTCTTCTTCACATGCAAGAGTCATGGTTCATATCAAGGAGTTAGCCGTAGATTATGTCATGGAAAAACCAAGTAGAGCGTTCTATTTTGTTTGATAGAACTACCCAAAACTTATTGAACACTTTTATATTCACATGACATATGAGATAGGATGATACATCTATATATCTTTCTCGTAATTCTTTTTCTCTTTTTAATTTAGATATGCCAAATTAAACTCTGATTCCTTTATCTCATCGAAGAAAAATAATCTAGATACATCAACCCTGCTCATACTTAAATTATTTCTAACTTCTTCCTATTTAATTTATGGCAAAGGTAACATATATAAGATAAAAATTTAATTATATTTCTAAAAATAAAAAGAATACTGGGAAGCATTTATTTTCCCAGATTTTGTGAAAAAAAAAAATTAAAATGAAAGGATATCTAATCGGATATGTCATATACTTATCACTAAATCCATTTGATTTTGCGAATATTTGAGCTTTGAGTATCTGCAAAATCTCTCAATTTATTGTAAATTTGTGGACAAAGCTCGATCGTCTATTCAAGTGCATTTGCGTGATGAAAAAAAGACCAAAATTCTGTGTGTATGTAGATTCGCTTTGAGTTGGACAGGGAATCATTTTTAATTAGTCGGAATAATACCTTCTATATATGGTGGTAGGCACTGATAAATATATAAAAGTGTGAACGCATGACAAGTTGGTTCAGACCCATTTATGTTTGTGAAGTGCAAAACTGAACCTTTAAGACACTCTTCAACATGAGTTGGCCTGACTGCATTTGCATCCTCTCAATGAAGTGAAAATGTGCGTGTGCGATATAGAAGCCAGTGGTACGTAGTATTTTACTGGGTTTTCTTTCTTTGATTCTTCCAAAAACATCAATTCAATTAATGTATTTCAATAACAACAACCTACTTACTACCACTCAACAATCATAACTTAGTTATAATTTTTAATGTTTTAAAATTAATAAGCACAATTTTTATTGTAATAAATTTTACAAAACTGATATATAAACTACTTCCTCCATTTAACTCAGTCGTCGTTTAAATGAAATGCATGAAAATTAAAAAGACCAATAAATAATCTTAATTTTAAGAAGAAGGATCTGTGTTTTACTAATCTATTAATCATTAAAATCAATTGGTGTGAAAATAATTAAACATTTATTGAAATAATAAAGGAAAAATTAGAAAAAAAAGTAACAAATGCATTTTTTGTTTTTTCTAAAAATAATAGATAAAAATGAATAAAAAAAATGTTCTCCAAAACTACATATAAAAGAGAATGAAGGAAGTATAAAATATATAATTGACATTTTTTATTATATTGATACAAGAAGAACACGTGATATAAATAGAATATATATAAATATTTATTTTTATACAGCGGTTAATTTCTTAAAAAATGAATCCAAATAAAAAAGTAGTATGTGATTTATAGAGAACTAGCTAGCACATAAGATGGTATTGATTAAAAAAATGTTTAAAGATATTGTAAATATAATTTTTTTAAAATTTATATATTTTTATTTAACTTATTTCTAATTCTTTTAAAAACTGGATTACAATTATTAAGCAGCGACCTTGGGGTTAACAAGTGCCTGTATATATTACTCTTTTTGCTTCCATTAATTTCTTGAAAAGTGAATCGAAACAAAAGAGTTTGTGATTCGCGGAGAAGCATCCAGCACACACAATGGCTTAATCTGTTTCAAGACAAGAAAAACTTTTTGAGCAGTAATTATTACTCCCAGAAAGTTCAGCAAAGCAAACTGTTTTTCTACTTTTCTTGCGAAAGACTCTTGCTTTTATGCTCGCCTAGATGGTTACCATTTATATATATATAAAAAAAAAAATTCAATCCCACAGTTTCTACTTTCCACGTTCTTCCAATTAGTCTCTCTCTCTCTCTCTCTCTTTGAATTGAAGATAAAGGTGTAGTAGTGAGACATCCTTCGGAATTGTCTCAAGTGTGAAAGTCTTAAAAAGAGGAATGCAAAATAAGAATTGAAAAACCCTAATTCTTGACTTTTTGGGGCCTGACCCACACACTACAGTCTCCTACTCATCCGCCTTGAATAATGTTTGGCCGCCGTGAAAAAACAGCCATATGGGTGAGATAAGAGGTCGGTAAGTGGAAAGACCGGCCGCCAACGTCGGCAGCTTAATCCACCATCTGTACCCGCTTATCTCGCCAGTGCCATTTACTTCATGCTCCTAAGCTGTGGTAACAAGGAATATGCTTGTTCACACACAACATGTCAAATTCATTATTATTATTATTTGGTAGAAGTAGAACTTGTCATTTTTAATTGCCAGAAGGCTGTGAGAAGCTAAAACAGAATATTTATTTGTAATAGGGATTAACACTGATTATATCAAACTTTTCATTGATTGTACCAATAAGATTTTCATGAGTAGGAGAATTAATAACTCCGTCTTACATAAAATTACAATCGGGGCTGACTAAAGCCACACTTCACATCCACATGGACAGAGTGCTTTCTCCCTCTACAATATAGTAGAAAAAAAAAGCAAGGAAAAAAATATTTTGATCTCCACAAAAAAAAAAATTTGGGAGGAAAAAATTTTCAGTGAATTGTGCATGCGTTCACACCATGCCATGTCATGACCAGGCTATCGTTCTTCTCGTTCACGGTCACGTGACGATAGCCGGAAAACCCACTTAGTGAGTGACTTTCTTTTCGAATTTCCCGAGGACTGAGTTGTCCTGCTCTGACTGCTGCCATTGGCGTTGGTCTCTGCAACAAAGTCCTTTAACCTTCTTATAGCGAGGTTTAGAGTTTCTTCGGACATGTTAGCAAAACATACCCGGAACCAACCAGGTTCGGTGCAATGGCAAGATGATCCGGGTGAGATATTCAATCGAACTTGGTAAACTATTTTCTTCCACAGCTTCATTTCAGCTTCGAAGGTATCTGACTCAAGGATATGCCTCATGTTGACCCAACAAAATAAACCGGCATTGCTCTCAAGGCAGCCAATACCAGCTCTTTGTAGGCCTGAAACAAGCATTCTCTGTCGTCGTTTTAGCCTCTTTTGGTTTTCGAAGATGTAGTTTCTGGTAAATTTCTTATCGCCCAGCATGGCAGATAGAAGATACTGTGTTTGAGAAGAGACTAAACCGAAGCTGGACATTTTAGTTGCGGTGGCCACAACTGTCTCATTGTCGGAGTAAATAGCCCCGACACGAAAACCAGGCAAACCCAAGTCTTTTGAGAGACTGTAGACAAGATGAACTCTGTTCCAAACATCAGAGCCGGAATCCTTTAGGTGGTTTCTTTCCTTTAGGATTTCCATGACGCTGACGAAGCTTGGAGAGCTAAAAACTGTCCCGGAATAAATCTCATCGCTTATCAAATGCATGCCTTTGTTAGTACTGATGAAGTCAATGAGGAGGTTCAATTCTTCCCGGGACATAGTAGTGCCCAATGGGTTTGATGGGTTTGTGACCAATACACCTTTGACTCTGAGGTTTCTTTTTTGTGCATCTTGATAAGCTTGTTTTAAAGCCGATTCAGTTATTTGGAAGTTATTTGAGCTTGTGCATTGGATTGGAACAATCTCAACCCCAGTTCGCCACTTGAGGTCTCTGTCAAATCTGCAATAAGTGCAAGCAAGATCAGGGAATTGTATTTAACACATAAAGAAATGGCGTGTACTTAATATATTGTAGTAAATTTTAAAGGAGAAGTAGATTACAAGTTATATAATAGAAGATACGTACCCAGGGTAGTATGGAGTGGGAAGGAGAAAGGCCTCTCCTTGATCTGCAAGGCAGAACATGAGGGTCTCATTGGCAGAGGTGGCGCCGGCGGTGAGGACTATGTGGTTGGGATTGAAACTGACCTTGTTTCCTCGGATTTCGGCCATGAAATCAACCAATGCCTTTTTAAAAGCATGAAGGCCATGGTAGTCTTGGAAGAGAGCGAGCTCTCTGAATATCGATTGGCCATCTCTCTTGAAGCCAGCAACGTCTGGATTCTTAGCCAGCCATGACTCCAACAGATCAAATGACAACTGAAAACGACAAAAATACAAAATCCAAACGTTAGTCCCCCAATACTATCTCGCCAAAATACGTGACGACAATACAAATTAATATAAAGTAAACTCTGATCCGCTACTTTTTTTCATTTTGTTATTTTACGAGGGTGGGGTAATTGAAGGTAAAAAAAAAAAAACAACAAAAAATATGTTATTAGGAGCAAATGTCTAACCTGATTCTCTGCAAGACCCATCTGAATAATTCCTTTGGGATTCCGGACCTCATCGTAAGGGTCCTTCTCGTATTCCTGCCATCCTAGAAAGTATGAAGAATCTTGGCCGTGTGTGTTGCACGAGGCTTTTCTAGACAATAGCTTCATTTTTTTTTTCTTTTCAGGATGGATAAAGAATGGCGTGTTGTCTATTATTAAGAACAAGGCCAAGAAACGTCACAAGCAGTAGAAATAGTAAGGAAGAAATTGAGGAAGAAGACCAGCAGAGAAGAGAATATTTTCAGAGTGAGAAGGTCTTGAATCTTGGAGGTGGATAGGTTTGTTGGAAATGCACTGAAGACGTCTGGGCAGCTCAATGTGGTATTTATATAAGGAAATGAGCTGCCTGCAACGTGACACGTGTCTGTAAAAAAAAAAGGGGGCTTTTGACCAAATTTAGATTGAGTGTTTATAGTACAGAGAGAACATTTGGATTAATAAGAGTAGTAATGACTGATGAGGGATAACAATTACTTAATTATACGCGCTTTCTGCCTTTTCTCCACCGCCCATTCATCAAGCTGGACACGCTCTCCACTCCCGAGTCTTACTCAACATCTAGATCGGTCAGCTCCTTCAATATTTATTATCACCATTTGTGGAAAGTGTTCCCCACCGGATACAAACCTCGCGTGGGATAACAAGTTTATCTGGGTCGCATATTTATTGTTTAAAAAAGAAACAAAAGTTTAGAGTTATTATTTTCTTTTTTCGGTTTGCGAATTCTAACGCATATCATATCATGCATTATGAAAAGTGAATTTTACACAGAGATAATAATCAATTAATCTATTCAATGCAAATAAAGTTTAGGTATATAATTATGTATAATACATGTTTAAGAATTTTTTGAAATGTAGGGCGCCGAGAAAGTCATACCGACAGCAAATCTCAGAGGAAATGGGCCAGGAGTGACCCACAAAGGTCCATTTGTATGCAGACTTGGAGCCGGGCCTTGTGCCCGCATTTTCATGGTCCATTTGTTCCCTAATTGCTCTGGCACCCATCGAATTCTTGTCGGCCATTACATTTTAACCTCCCCTTCAGCTTCTGTTGTGTTTCTCCTTCTCTCTTTTTGCATTTCCTTCTTGTTCACGACCATAATAATTTGCTAAAAGAATTGTTAGACTATGGGAGTCAAAAAAAATTAGGATTCGGAGTGGCAGCAAGCAGTTGTTGTTGAACTGAAAGGATATGCTAATTAATTACACTCTCTTAGCTGAAGATTGCATCACGTAAGCATATCATTTTTGGAATATCGTATGGATTGGTCAATTTTAGCTAATCTTTTTAAAAAATATATTGTTACTATGACAGTATATTATAACGAGAAAAAAAATAAAAAGTTCCTTTAATATATCGACAGAGGAAACATGATCTTGATTTTATAAATTGTGTATTTGATATATGAATAGAGAGATTCTCAATTGGAAGGCCCCACAAAATAGAGTTGAACGGTCATAATTTTGCAATGACATCTGACACATGGTCATTGAAGATTGGTGGTTTTCTTGCTTTGCAAAATCTTTTGCACAAAGGAAATAATTTAATTAAATTAAAAGGAAAACAATGTCTATAAATTTTACCAAGTTGGTAGATTCAAAAGATATCAACCAAAGCAATAATTGAGAATAACTCCTAAACAATCGACCGCGCCCTTGGTTTTCTAAGAATTCAATTCCATAGGTAGTATTCACATGGGGAGGGAGTGTGACTAAGTGAACATAAATAATCACCAAAGTCTCTTTAAGTTAAGTACAACACATAAAGTTCATTATGTAGTATAATTAATCCATTCTAACTGATGGTTAATCCCTTTTTTAATCCTTTTTTTACGCAATAAATCATCGATAGGTTGGTGAGTTGGTGGTGACTGTGGGTACAGGAGTTACCGCTCACTGATTTGCATAATCCCTTTCTCTTCTCTCTCCTATATATCTCTTCCCTCTTTATTATATATAATATGGTTCCTTTTTCCCTTTGTTTATGTTCAAATTGTAGTAGCTATACTGAACGACAGCTAATGATCTTATAATTTTTTAACGTTTCAAAGGATGAGGCGGGTCGTCTGCAATAAATCACTGTCAAACCTTAGTTTGCAGCTAAAATTACAGGAATACGAAAAATATTTGCATGTCGGAAGAGATAAATAAGTTTAATATTTATGAAATCCATATTTGATATTATATCTATTTCTCTTTTTAAATTTATAATGAATCATGTGTGAAATTTTTTTTAAGAATACACCCCAGTATTATTAATTGTCATTAGTTTGCCAATAATGGTAGTGGGTATATATACTCTGTTTATGCAAATAGAAAAAAAAAAAAAAAAAGAGCCTTCCCCACTAGGCTCTTTTGCTCTCCCTTGGTAGATGATCAATGTTGGAACCGGTTAATTTGGATGATAATAGCGATCCGATGCATTAAAATGACATGACAAATTCAAACATAATATCAATGTAATCCTATGTCTTTTAGCGAGTTTGGAATAGAAGTGTTGGAAAGCTTCCACATACATCGAGAACAAGAACAAAAAGATTGTTGGGTTGTTTCGAGACGAACAAATACTATGTGAATTTGCTGTCCGGAATTTAAGAGCAAAATTTCTGGAATTGAGGATACAATCTTCAACCGGGAATTACTTTGATTTAGAACTTACAAGTTTATTATACAATTGATCCTTATGTCAAGTTATAAAGTAAATGAAATGTCAATAACAAGCTAAGTAAATATGGAAGTTGACCTCAAGAGATAAAAAACAAGAAAAAAAAAAAAACAAATCGAAAGCGACCTTATTAACGATTTGACTATTAGGTTGATAAAGACAAATTAGGGGTGTCTCAAAAACCGTAGGGGTTCCAACCCTAAATTTCAGATTAGCAAGTGATTATAATTAATAGCATTGTCTAAATCCGAGGACAACGCTGTGAATAGGGTACCCCATGTAATCCTATCAAGGCAAACAACAACAAATTTGGTCTCTTATTTGGATAGAATGATCTGATTGATACAATTGGTGACGGTTAAGTTATAGCGGAAACAACTCATTCGGGCACTGTTAATGGGAACACAGAGCCAAGACATGATATAAAAGGTCTCAACTTTTGTTACCGGCAATCTTCCAAGACCCTAACTTGTAATTAATAAGTACTGCTACTATATATACTTATCTTTATTATATTTATAGTTAAGAGACATTGATTTTGATGACAAAGAAGTGTTGCTTAATTTAAATTAGGTAGAAGTAATAAGTGAAATTAATTTTACTAATAAAATGGATTTTTACACGTGCTTTATACTTAAAATTGATTAATATGTTAAAATTGGTTAAAAACATTTAATTTTATTTACCTGTTTATAAATTCTTTTTAAATAGATGATTAACTTAATTTAAATTATATGACGTGTATATAATAAATTTAAAGAATAATAAGTGATAGTTACAAATCAAAGCATATAGTTTCTTGCAAATCAAGATGGCAGAGGGCTTGATGGACGCCGAAGAATGGACAAGTTCCACTTGGAGTTCTCCATGAATTGATGAGTTAATACTATCATTATCAATTGGAAGTTGAATCCAAGTGCAATCTCTATCTAGAGTGTGGCTTAATTTACCACGAGTTACATGGAGACTGTGTTTGAAGAGAGAGACAGAAATAATGCCAGAGACCACGTGGTTTGTAGTAAAGGAAGGGTTATTAGGGCATGTGAAACCCTCGTTTAATGCTCCCCCATAACACCCTCCAAATCCTACATGGACATTAGTCTCCGGGACCATTATAGAGTTTACATCAACTCCTCCTTGACATCTAACATGATCCTCACGTTAATTCATTCTTTCATCTCTTACGAGGAGGCATTGCCATGGACCACTTTTCCTCCCATCCTTCAATAACGTAGGCCCTCTGCGTTTTCTATGTCTTTTTCTCTGTCTATTTGACTAATTTTAGTAAACTCTACCTTACTATCTTACACTACGTATTATTATATTATTTTAGTAAACTCTATTTATTTACAGATTCCATTATAATTCTTTGACTTGATGGAGAAGTCATTACAAACTCGATTGGGTTGAATTATTCATCCTTGATGTTATGGGTTCTTAAGGAAGAGGAAATGATGGTGAGTTTGAACTTCAAATTATTAGGTTGGAGTCTGGAGAATGTGAACTGAAAGTGATAATACAAAGGTTCGAATTAAAGAGGCAAAACCTATACCAAATATGAATGACAAGTTCATATATATTAATCTCAGTCAAAGAAGGAAGAGATTATATTTTTTTTAACGAAAAAATGGTAAAAAGGCAGACAATGTTAGGGAACAAGAGGATTTGGTGTTGCTGCCGCACCGCATGCAAGAGGAGAGGACCACTGTGGCATATATTTCCTGTGAGAATGGGACTGATGGAAGCAGCTGGAAGTTGCGGGCCGAATATCAACCAGTAATCGTGATGGAGATGTTTCCAGTTTTGACCCGTTATTATCTACATTTTCTAGTTCTCTTCATAATTAATCCCTATCCATTCTAGTTAGATAAACTATCTTAGTTTAGTGGATCCAAAAATTGTCGTAACTGTTATGATAATATATTATTATCAACGAGAAATAACATTTTAATCATGGTTTCAAATTTCACAGCTGGGTAACACATTAAATGGCATTACAGTCAACAAATAACAGCTTTAACAGAAGAAAAGAAAGAGAGAGACGGAGAAATTGATGAAGAGAGTCATTGTCGCAGATGTATGTTTCAATCCAATTGTTATGTTGTCTCATTAGAGGCAAGTGGGTCATGAAAGGGGTGTCCATATCAAATAAAACAAACCAACAAGGCCGTGTTTCATTCCTTGGTCCTATACTCGCTTTGTAATCGGGACTTGTTTTTGAAAGCCATCTCACTCTTCCGCTCTACCCACTTCCAACATTTACTCCTTTCTTCATTTCATTTTAGTTATCACTTACTCTTAAATTATCATGTTCTACAATCACAATTAATTTTACTTCAAAAATTTAAACACGAGTTCGCCTCACAACTGGGAAAAGAAAAGAAAAAGGGGGGGGGGGGGATCAAGCTTTTGCCACATTCGAAAGAGAGATGGTCAAATACATCTATCTGCCTCATATAGTTGGAATTTAGATTGGAGTTGTAGGGTTTGTCAGACTCATAATATTCTCACAAACTTGCACCAAACATATAAATGGAATTGTTTCCAACTTATATGAAGTGATCATTATCACCGTTGTTATATATACATGAAGATGAGAGTAGTCTATGCAAAAGTTGGGTTATTACTGTAATTTGCTTATTTTTACAAATAAAAGAATTGTATAAGATTATCCAAAAAAAAAAAAAGAAAGAAAGAATTGTACAACCATCCACCCATTTCATATCACCAAGACCATAAGGAGGACCTAAAATATCTCAAAAACGCGTCATAATCAGAGATATTTGGGCCGACCCATTTGTAGTCATATGTCTATCTGAAGGCCCATCAGCTTATAAGCGTAAGAAATTTGGGCCAGAACAATATGTAGCCGTAGGCACACTTGCGGCTGGTCTCATGGTCTCATACAAGGTTTCCACAATTTGTCCACAAGACTACCCGTGGGCCAATTTTTTAGTTTATTGATCATAACAAAGCACTGAATGGGCTCAAACCCGAAATGGATTGCTCGTAATCCAAGCTCCGAGCCAACCCACGACCCAGGAACGCTTTCCAACATGCAAAAACAAGAGGAGGATATCATACCGTGGAAGTAAAGAACTACGCCCTCAACTGGGTGTAGCTCAGTTGAGCTGAGTTCAGTAGATGAACCAAATCTCATGGACAATTCAAGGCTTTCGCCACCTTTTGAAGGCATGCATTGCGGAAAGAGACCTCTTAACTGGAAAATCTTTGCATGCGCTTTACGTCAAGTCCTACATTCCTTCTTCAACTTACATGTCCAACCATTTCATCCTTCTCTACTCCAAATGCGGTCGTCTCTCTTCAGCTCGTCGCGCTTTCGACAATACCCATGACCCAAATGTCTTCTCTTATAATGCTATCATCTCTGCATTTGCGAAAGAGTCTCTGACTCATATTGCCCACCAGCTGTTTGATCAAATTCCAAAACCAGACCTTGTATCCTATAATACACTTATTTCTGCCTATGCCGATCGTGGCGAGACTGAGCCGGCATTACGCTTATTTGAGGGTATGCGAGAGATGGGACTTGATATGGATGGCTTCACTCTGTCCGGTGTAATGACAGCTTGTTGCAACGATATTCATTTGATTAGGCAGTTGCATTGTTTTGCAGTTTCAGGTGGATTTGATTCTTATGTTTCTGTGAACAATGTGCTTGTCACATATTATAGTAAGAACGGTTTTTTGGATGAGGCAAAGCGGGTGTTTTGTGGCATGGGTGACATTAGAGATGAGGTGTCATGGAATTCTATGATTGTGGCATATGGGCAGCACCGCGAGGGATCAAAAGCACTTTGTTTGTTTCAGGAGATGGTTCGCATGGGATTGAATGTTGACATATTCACTTTGGCCAGTGTGTTGACTGCATTTACATGTGTGGAGGATCTATCAGGAGGCCTGCAGTTTCATGCTAAGTTAATTAAGAGCGGATTCCACCAAAACTCTCACGTTGGAAGTGGTTTAATTGATTTATACTCAAAGTGTGCAGGTGGTATGTCAGATTGCAGGAAAGTATTTGAAGAGATTCCTGCACCAGATTTGGTTCTTTGGAACACCATGATTTCTGGATTTTCCCAGAATGTGAGCTTCTCTGAAGATGCTCTTGGATGTTTCCGGCAGATGCAGCGGGTAGGTTATCGCCCAGATGACTGCAGTTTTGTTTGTGTAATTAGTGCATGCTCCAATCTGTCATCCCCTTCTCAGGGAAAACAGATTCATGCCTTGGCAATCAAATCTGATATCCCTTCCAACCGTATTGCAGTGAATAATGCTCTTATTGCAATGTACTCTAAATGTGGGAATCTTCAAGATGCAAGAAGGTTATTTGATAGGATGCCAGAACATAACACTGTATCACTAAATTCGATGATAGCAGGTTATGCACAGCATGGTGTTGAGGCAGATTCACTCTGTCTTTTTGAATTGATGCTGCAAAAGGATATTGTCCCCACAAGCATAACCTTCATATCTGTTCTTTCTGCGTGCGTACACACTGGAAGAGTTGAGAAGGGTCAGGAATATTTCAATATGATGAAGGAGAAGTTTGGGATTGAACCAGAAGCAGAGCATTATTCATGCATGATAGATCTTTTGGGTCGAGCAGGCAAACTCACTGAAGCTGAGAGGATTATTGAGACAATGCCATTTAGTCCCAGTTCCATCGAATGGGCTGCTTTACTTGGTGCTTGTAGAAAACATGGAAACATGGAGCTAGCTGTGAAAGCAGCCAATCAGTTCCTCCAGCTGGAACCTCATAATGCTACTCCTTATGTCGTGCTTTCAAATATGTATGCCAGTGCTGGCAGATGGGAAGAGGCTGCAACAGTTAAAAGGCTAATGCGGGATAGAGGTCTGAAGAAGAAACCGGGTTGTAGCTGGATTGAGGTTGATAAGAGGGTGCATGTATTTGTGGCTGAAGACGTTTCACATCCTAAGATAAAGGAGATTCATGAGTACTTGGAGGAGATGTTAAGGAAGATGAAGCAAGCAGGGTATGTGCCAGATACGAGATGGGTACTGGTGAAAGATGAAGGGACAGGGTTGGAAGAGAAGGAAAGGAGGTTAGTGCATCATAGCGAGAAGCTAGCAGTAGCATTTGGACTCATCTCGACTAGAAAAGAGGTGCCAATTCTTGTGGTAAAGAACCTAAGAATTTGTGGTGATTGCCATAACGCGATCAAGTTTATTTCAGCCATTGCTGGTAGGGAAATTACTGTTAGAGATGCTCATAGATTTCATTGCTTTAAGGAAGGGCAGTGTTCATGTGGTGATTATTGGTAATAACCGACAGTGCTACCTCATCTGGAATTGAGGTATTCGCTTGGTTGCACATGACTGCGTAAGCCCACAATGCACAGTCACCATATGGTCCTGGCATCCTACCCATAAGGGGGGTCATTTCATAACCATGAAGTAAATTTAGAGAAAACATGACTAATGGCCAGAGTTGTTTTTAAAACTGTTTTTGAAAACAGTTCAGAATTATTTTCAAAAATAATTTTTAAAACAGGTTTTTAGAATAAAAATTTTAATATTTTTAAAAATAATTTTACCAAATAGATTTTTTTATTTTAAAAATAATAGACTGTTTTTAAAAACAGTTATCAAACAGGTCCGATAATTTTTCCAATTCATTGCGCACATGTGCAACTAACACTGGCGGGTGAATGAGTATATTTTAATACGGAAAAATTGAAATCACTTTTTTCCTTGCTGGAATTTCTCATTCAGTTATAGTGCATCACGATCATTCTAATTGTCTTCTCAAATTTTAAGTTATGTCTGTAAGCTTTAAAGCATTTATGCTGATAACCAAACACAGGCTAATTGACTCTTTTAAGTATGAGATTATTTTATTTATATATTTACGAAATAAATCAATAAAAGAATGAGATCCCAAATAGCAGTCAACTTCCCTACATTTCCTTTTTTAATTATCATCTCTGTAAACTGACTCTGTTTCCTTTTCCGGAAAAAAAAAAAGAGAAAAACTGCATTATAAGTCAGTAGGGTAGTATTCATATATAGTTGTAGAATTTATTCATTCTCACAATGTAAATATTGTAAGTCCATTTCTATGCATAAACATTACCTCTTTAATTTAAGTGTGTTCCAAACTTCTATTAGCACGAATCTCTTTGAGAAAAACATTTGTTTCATAATAAAGTTAGTCTCACTTGGATCTCACACAATTGTCGACTCCCTTCTTTCGTTACAAAGTGACATTGCAGTGAATCAATATCATTGCCAAAATATAACCTCTCTTCCATTCATGTCAAGTCATTTTTCATATATCGGTTTCTTCATGCACGCAGCTAGATGTATGCCGAAAGCCAGTGATAAGAAATTGAGAATCTCAGCTCGGACATTACGTGCTTTAGTGTTTGCGGACAAGACACAATGAAGTGGTATTGATTTGAAAAACACATGCAGATTCATCAAAAAATTGGATTCCCAAAACTCTAACTCACATGTAGGAAGTGATGATTGCCACAATATGGATGTTGCATAGTACCAACAAACGTAAGGGGCTTCGCATTAAACTACAATAATGCATATAAAGATACAAGAATAGAGCCAGAGCCAAGTTCGAATATTCGCTCTATATATTCCTTAAATTTGACCAATGCTGAGAATTCAACACTCAGCGAAATTAATCATATCCTATATGGTATGATGTAATCATGGTAAATAGTGTTCAAGTAATCTGAATTTCCATTATGCACTTTTCCCTTCCTACTACATGAATTTTCAGAATTGATAAAATACAATAAAAATGTTGAATAATCAGTTAAATGAATTTCAAGATATCAGTGGTATGAACTGAGGTGGAATACTTGGCAGGATGGCTTGTATGACATCTTGGATGCAGCTTTCTCAAACTTCATGGTCGCAGCTTCGTTTTCTGCTAAGCTCATTTGGATAAAAAACCGACTCCACCAAGATGAACTCCGCATTTTGGCCTTCACAATTGGAGCAAATTCATAGTCAACATTGATAAGAAAATCATAGTTGGCATTAGAAAAAGGCTGCTACATTGATATGAAAATTGTTTTCTAATATAGTGAACCTTGAAACAAAATCAACATCATTGAACAAAATCTAAGAAGCCTCTCCAACTCAATCCTTCAATTTCAAAAAATTACACTAATTTCCAGACATTATAGAAAAAATATCATAACCTAGATTTTATATAATATAGCTTGCTCAAGATAGGATTTTGACACTACATGTTGATTATGCATGAGCTTTGTTTAAGATTGACAGCATAGTTCGTTACTAACTGTGCAGTCCTCATACTAGCAAAACGGGATCAAAATCAAGCAATTAGTCATGACAATAAAAAGTTAGGTTCTTAACTCTCATCCAATCAGTGTACTCAAGAAACAACACCATCATTCAAGAAGTATTTTGCTTCTCATACTCCCGCCCATTTCTAAATAAACAAATCGCATACCAATTGAAGTGTAATTTTGGTATATAATACCCCCCCATAGTTCACGAAAATGAAATGTAAAGTCGCATTTCTGATGAAAATGCATCAGAAAACCTAGGAACTTAACCAATGAAAAATATTCTAGATCACATGCAGTAACTAATTTCAACGTAATAACTAGAGTTGAGTGACAAATGTACGGGCAGCAGGTACTGGCCACCTACCGGTCGTCCGAATCTGGACAATTGTGCCACCTTAGCTTTCTGTTGACCAGGGTAACCTATACATAAGAAAGTGAACAACTAAGATAAAAATAAAAGAAAACTCCAAGTCCAACAGAAATAACAGAACCAAAAAATATAGCTTAAAATTATTGAATACATGCATAGGTCCAACACAATAAAATTACCAATACTCTTGTATAAAATAACCACACAAATAGGATACATGACAAATGAGATGCAATACTAAGATCATTCATTTTCTCGAAATGTCGTACCTGTGAAAATAACAATACCATCTGCAGATACCCTTGCAAGTTCAGGAAGAGTCTTGTTCAGATATTTTGGAGAAAGGTAATCGAAAACATCTGAGACAATAACGTGAGAAAAGGATTTTGTCCTATAGGGTAGCGGGAATTTTATATCTGCAACCCGTATAATGCCTTTCTGCACTAGAGCCATGCAGTGCCTATCAGCATCCTCTATGTCATATGGCTCTACACCCCATGATTCAGTTTCCACTTCTCTTAACAATTGGGAGACCACTGAACAACTGTCAGGGCCCACATGCAAAACCCTTTTCATGCTGTCTCCGTATACTTTCTTCAGAACAGGAATTGCTAGCTGAACTTCAAATGTGCATGAAAAGTCCCCTACAAGACAACAGTTTTGAAACCTGTATAAGTGGAAATGTTCAATTATGGGAGTCAAGTGCAGCATAATGAACAGCTTTATTAGTGCTCCCTAAACTGCAATTTGGCCATGGTTGAATTGTGATTTATGTAATATGATAAACTCAATATTGATCAAAATCTGAACATGTGACACACAAGTGTTTTTGGAGCATGTTCATCCTTATTTCATATTAAATTGATACTGGTTGGAAGCCCGGAAATAAAATAAATTGCAGTTTATCAGATTTTAGACGTGACCAAACTGAGATAAATATGAAATTGCAGAACCTGTGATTTAGAG
Source organism: Saraca asoca (assembly GCA_026873985.1). Lineage (NCBI taxonomy): Eukaryota > Viridiplantae > Streptophyta > Magnoliopsida > Fabales > Fabaceae > Saraca > Saraca asoca. Next base: position 601 of record JANHAO010005678.1, on the reverse strand, counting down.
GTTTCACATAACGTGTGTGTATTTGCTAATGGCTTCATATTCATATGAATTTTCTATTTCACTCATGTTTAATGATTGATGCATGAGACCATCTCTCACAACTCCCCCATTCTCAAGCAATACCTTGATTAATAAGAAAGGAAGCAAATGCAGAAAGAGAGATGTACAGATTTTTTGACTAGAACCCCCCAAAAAAAGGTAGTTTATTGCTACTAGAACCCAAAAAGAAAGGAGTTTATCAGAGTTCCTATATTTGTTTATCATAACATACATGGAAATTGGTCAGAATTATACCAGTATTGCTTCCACCAAATTTCCAATGTAAATGGACACATAATGCAAAATACCACAAAGCAGACCTAAAATTCTAGGAGAAAAGCGAGCATAGTTACCTTGAACCCTGTTAACTGTGTTTTTTTTTCCTCCCCATAGGCCTGTGCATTGAAAATATCAGCTTACTCATCTCATAACATGCAAGGAAACATAATAAATATTTGATTTAAGTTATATGAGCTGTCAAAGACCAAAAATTGAAACTGAAAATTTTTCATAATACAAAGACAATGCATATAATAGCCATATTGAACAGCAAGTAGTCAAC
>JANHAO010005677.1:0-22746 GCA_026873985.1 Saraca asoca | reverse complement strand
ATATATATATATATATATATATAGAGAGAGAGAGAGAGAGAGAGAGAGAGAGAGAGAGAGAGAGAGAGAGAGAGAGAGAGAGAATGTACTAGAATTTTATTTGAATGTTGCAGAACTTTTTGGGGACTCAAAATCAATCAGCAAAGGAAATCTAGGGAGGAAGACGAATAGAGAGTAAGCGATGACAGAGTTGAGTATGATGGGAAGAAGAGGGTAAAAGAAAGATAATCGAATTTTTTGAAATGTATTAGAGAATGAGAATTATAAAAAGATAATAATTTTTATGAAAAATTTTATAAAAAAATATAAAAATTTGCAAGTGATGCATAGGTGTGAATTTCTTTTTTTTTTTTTGCACGGTAAATAGTTCCTAAAAAAAATAATAATTCAATTCAAAACATTATACTAAAATTATTCAAACAATTAAGTTTGCAATGGATAAAAAGAAGAGAACATTACATATTATACATAATAAAATATCTTAATTTACAATGCATTGTAATTATTCTTAACTTTTACATATACTATTATTGGCCAGAAACTTATATCTCAAAAGAAAAATTTTAAAAAAAAGAAAGAAAGTAAAATTTAGGTTTTATTACAATTGACACCAGAATAGCCCATAATCAAAGAGACAATATGCTAATCCATAATAAATAGGAAACATCAAATAACACATAAAAAAAAAAACTAAACTCCATTTGCAAATGCAAGTAGAAACATTCAAACATGGAATAATAAGAAGATCTTGTTTCACTTTTTATCCATTCCAAGCGTGTGCTTCACACTATTCACCGCACCTTGAGCCATATTCTTCATTTGCTCCCCAGTCTGTAACAAAAAGAATATAATAATTTCAATTAAAAAATTTTCAAAATTCATTAAGTAATCAATTTAACAAATTTGGTGCATAGAGGATTTATATCGTCAATTATATTACAAAATATTATGACCATGATCGTGATCACATTTTGAACGAAATTTAAATTGCATTTAATTATATCTTTCACATTAGTTCACAAACTTTCACAACCCAATTGCAAACACATTTTTAATCTTTGGTGCAGAGAGAAAAAATTTCATAAATTAAATAACCTGTTGGAAAAAACTAGCTTCTTCTTCTTTGTGTAGTTGAGCTTGTTGTCCAGCTGAGTAAGCAGCGTCGTTGGCCTTGTCAGCGGCAGCCGAGGCAGAGTTCTTTGCAGAATCAAACCATTCTTCAGCCTTAGCCTATAAGCAAAACAGTTGAATTGAAAAATAAAATAAAAAATAAAAAATACCATAGTAATACAATAAGGGCGAAAAAAATTGAAGTATATTGGTGCAAATTCAACATCAAAATGATTCTTTCACCTCAGTCCGGCCATGGGCTTGGCCTGCATTGAAGTTTTGCGGCAAGTTAGACATATTTGTTGAGTTAAAATCAAAGAAAGACAATATGTATATAAGTTGGTGTTTTGTTAGTTCGTGTCAATGAAGTTGTTTAAGAAGGTATATATAGTATTTTTTATCTTTATTAAAAAGTGACACGTACATGCATGTAATTAGGATCATTCTATCGTTAATAGACATGTAACTCCACTTCTTAAATGATCCTTAAGAATAGGATTTTCACCTCTAATTTAAGAGAATTATACATCTCCAGGAGTTCTTTGTTTACCATAATTTATGACCTTATCTTTGTATTCAGAAAGACTTCTTCCAAGTCCTCAAAGATATGTCATGTTCCCAATTCTAAGGAAACATGACTAGCTTGGGTCACCTAAATAATAACCTACAAACTCTAAGCTTACATAATTTAAAACGTCCAAACAAGTTTTCTAATCAAATATTTAAAATTTCATAAAATACTGAAGTTTCAAATTGCAAAATAAGAAAGATGTGCACATTAGGTTAAATCTTAAAGAAAACCTAAGCAAAGGAAACTCCTTAAATAATTTCATATTATAAATTGAATCAAAACCAAAATAAAATCCATAAGATCAATTTGGCTGGCACCATGATTATCACTGAACTATGGACATTAGCATATTGAAAGAAACACTATCTCTAGGCAGGTGGATGCCTTGAAATAGCAAAGGCAGTAGGAGCGTCTGAATCTAAGAAATAAAGAGGGAGTGAGTATAACCACTTTCTTTGAAAGATTCTCACCCCTAACCTTCAGGTAGAGAACCATACATACAATATATATATATATATATATATACACACACATACATACATACCACAACTAGAATCATGTATATAGTCTCAGCCTACAATTTATAGTCTAATATGTAAACTTTTAAACTTATACCATTGTCATTATAAAACTATTTCATTCATGCATATACAGTAACTTTGTCACATCCTCAATTTTAGGAATATGATTGACACAAATCACCAGATAATGATACATGAACCCATAGCATTTAACTTTTTCATAAAGCCTTTATATATTGAAAATCTTGACATTGATGCTAAAATCATGTCTACGCGCTTATATTTAAAAATATGACATACAACCTTTAATAAAAATCATTTTATAATACTTTCTTGAAAACTTAAATACATAAATCCTTTTGTGATTCATAAAATATAAAAATTTTGTACCGTTGTTTGGCTACATAATTAATAAAAAGATAATCAAGGAGATTACATACCTGAAACATGAACATATATAAAGAGGAGTCTGCTTCAACTGAGACATTCCTAAAAAATTCCATAGACTTGAAATATTAATGGAATGGGGTGAATATAACCTGAGTAAATAGTGAGTAGAAAATTTCAACCTAACTTTGGATGGAAAACAATTTTGATTGTACAAACATATATTTCATAAATTCATATACATAGGTACTCAAATACAGTGTTATTATGTTCCTTTATTTCTAATCTACTTAATTTTTCTTCTATGTGTTCATGTGAATCTATAAACCTTCCCTTTTCTAACGTGTTCTATATCACATAATCATATCAACTATCATATGAGGATAGTGGCATAACTAATTTGTATAGTGGCTATCTCAAGGCAACGAGAAATGGGACCCTAGGGTCAACCAGTCATAATACTAAATAATAGCGTCTATAATAGCTAATAGTAGGATCCTCAGATTAACCAATTAATATGCATGCAGTTGATATGTGTATGGTTTGCTAGTCCTGTAAAGTAGATTATTCTTCAATCAATCACACACTAATATTATGTAAGCCTAGGGGAGAGAAGTGATAAGGTTAAATGGTCTTTAGTCATATCTCATCATATTAAATGCACTTTCTGCATTTCGTACAGTTGTGACATCCTACATCGCACTTGTCTTATGTGTCACTAGCTTCTATGGCTTCATGGTGAGATAAATCATTTAAATTCATCTTACTAGTGCACATAAATCTTCCTTTTCTTACTTTGTATCAGTCAAATACACAAATACTTCTTTTATCTTCTTTCTATTCCTTGAATTTCCCTAAGGAAATTATGGGTGTGTTTGGAAGTGTTTTTGCTTCTTTTTTTTTTAAAAAAAAAAAAACTATTTTTAAAAACAGCCTTGAGATGTTTTTAAAAATTATTTTTAAAACAAGATTTAGAACAAAATTTTCAAAACTATTTTTAAAAATAGTTCTACTAAACAAGTTTTTTTATTTTAAAAACAACCCATTGTTTTCAAGAATAAAAAACTGTTTTTAAAAACAGTAATCAAATAAGCCCTATAACGCTACTCTTACAATTATATTTATAACACTAAACCACTATCCCTATTAGGGATTTTCTATTCTACCTTAGTCCTTATTGAATGAGAAATTTTATTTAAATCATGAAATGATGATAAAATCAAATATAATAATTTAGGATCTTTGAAGATTCTGTAAATCGTAATATTTATGAAAAATTACCGAGAGTATCAAAGAATGAAGATTGTAGAATTCATCAACGATGTAATATTTATAAAATTATTGAATTTAGGAAAATTGTAAATTTTAGAAAAATCTTATGAAAATCATAAAAATTATATGAAGTTTATATACAGTTATGAAAATCATGTAAAAAACTTGAAAGTCATGTTGTTTGTGAAAATTCATGAAAAGTACGAAAAGCATGAAAACAGGATTAGTTGTGAAAACATGCAAAAGTCATATTTTGTAAAAATATTTGACTAAGAATTTGTTCCAACCCTAAGCTAAACCATAAGCTAAGCCCACCCACCAATATATATAATCAATCAAACATCACAAGTAATCATTCAAAACTTACATCCTAAATTCTAAAAATGCTATGCCCCTATTCTTTATCATTTGATCATTCATAACTTCTAGCATATCCTATAATCCTTTCATATCTAGATCATGGACTAGATTCTTTCATAATCATAACATATCTTAAAACTTTCTCATGTTCATTTCATAATATTTTAATTTCTTGAATCCTACATCCGGGGTTTTGTGAAACTTGATGCTGACCAATTGATTAGTTTGGAAGACCTGATTGATTAACTCGATTGGTTGATCGATTCACTAAGACAAGTTAACCAATCAACCCACCCTTAGGGTACAACCCATTATCTATCATGCTAACCCTTCAAACCTATATGTAAGTCTAGTTAGGTTAACCCTATGGGGGTGCCACAACTTTTGTCTAAACTTATACCTAAAGGTTCAAATTTTATATCAACATATGCCTGCTGACATCACAAGTTTATAAACATACTTAACATAGCCATATATAGTCTTTCATAATTTATTTAAACATATCACCTAGATTTGTGAATTTCATGCATAGCATATCATGTAAACACACATTTATACATTCCTGTTGTGCATACATACATATATATACTAACTCTTTCAAGGTAGGAATAAGAAGGATGTGCAGTACTATCACTATACACATGCATGGTCACCATGCTACATAAAAAGATCATCTTATAGATCGATGAGTCTTTCATAAACATCCCTTTAAACTCCACATAACATAGTCCTCTACTAGATTCACCTACCTATTCCCAACCCCTTATCAATCTAGTTCACATTCACAATTATGTCCATTTTCATTAGATAATCCAACCTAGATTTGTCTCTAATCAAAATATGCATGGTTATATCCCAATCTACATTATCATTACATATATTCTATCATTGTCACATCTCCAAAATTAGGCATATGACCAACTCAAACCACCAAGTGATGACCCAAGAACTAGAAGCCTTTTTCATCTTTTCCTAGAGCATTTCTTCTTTTGAAAACCATGGAAGTAATGCAATAAATATAATTGCACGTATTTTCAAACATAATATGCAAGTTTTGTCTGAAAACTTCATTTAAATGTATTTTCTTTAAATGTGGAAAACATACTTTCCTAAAAACATAAAATTAGCTCAGATTTATCTGACTGAGCAACTGACATCACTAAAGTATAGTCAAGAGTTACATACCTGATGCTCTCATATTTACATAAGTCTTATCTATCTAAGACTACACATCCAAAGCTTAACATCTATACATTAATGTTAAAGGGGTAAGTATAACCCAAGTACTCAGTGAGCATAAGATCTCCACCTGAACTTTGGGTGAAAGTCCTTTTGGTCACACATGTAATATATACGTCATTATATACATTCATAGTCATATTTCATGTTCACACATGTGTCATGCAAACTCCAAATGTCATAATACTTATCATTTATTGTTATCATGTGACTATACATCTACAAGCTAAGCCCACCTTTGCATATATACATATAATCACATATAAACAAATATTATTAGATATTCTACTTTAATTATTAGGCCTAAAATATTTATCTAATTATTCTTCTAATTTTTCTAGTAAGTAGAAAATATTTTTGGGCTAATTTTAGAAAAATATAATTAATAAAGTAAATGAAAACAAAAAGTTAGAAAACTTTACTGACCTTGGTAAAAGAGAATTCTCCTAAGCCTAAGTTTGAAATCCCTCCTCTAGTTTTGACTTTGGACTTTGATTGTTGGGACAATTAATAAAATCAAAAAAGAAATCAGACCCAAGGAAAAGTAATAACTTAAGGAAAGAATTTGTTATGGGTATTACCCAGACTGAGCAAAAAAAGGTTAGCCGAAGCGCAGAGAGTCGGGGGTCAGAATAAAAGTCATGACCTAATTCAAACAAGGTCGTTAGGAAACCATGTGGCAGATCGCACGACGCAAGCTCGTGGACTTCGAGTAGCAGAAGCGACAGCGAGCTCTCCTCTACATCAAGAGAAACAGCTAACGTCTGACAGACGCAACCTAAGTACTCTACCAACCCACAAAATAGCCCCCAAGGTCCGATAATAATTTGTTCGGCATTTATTACTCAGCATCTAGCATTTAATGAATGGTACAAATGTAATCATAGTCTTACACTGATAAATTATAATTTGTAACCCTTCCTGTATGTACAAAATGAGATGGGAGGTTACTAATAGAGAGAGAGAAGAGGGTCAAAAAAAAAAAAAGAACTCGATTGATAGGCCTTTCTGTTGTATACATGACAAGAACATAGAAAAGAGATAATATAATCACCGTGGACATAAGGGTCATCTGGACTTTGGCCGAATCACGATAAAAACTCTGTCTGATCTCCTTTCCCTCACCTTCGAATCTTCTTCTTATTCATCATATTTTACACAATCGCATAGCAGTTTGGTTCTCAGAACCTTCGGTTGATCGATTATCAAAATCGATTGTCAACATTTTGACACATCTAGTGGGACCAGACTGCTCTCACATTTTTCATTAATCAAACACAAATGGCAAGAGGGAGAATAACTGGGAGTTCAGGTGTCGCAACTAACTAGTTAGGTGGTTGTGAAGAACATTGACAGGACGTGCCCGAAGAAGAATGCCCAGTCCTGGCAAGTACCTCATCCGCCCTTCTAGAGGTGACGATGTTCAAACCTTGTGTCAGCACCATGAACCACTCAAAAGTACGGTAAAAAGACTTGCTGATGTAGTAGAAGTGTTAACCCAAGCGTATACTCAAAAGGCCTGAGAACAGCATAGGGCTACCCCCATTCCGGAAGTGGCCCCACAGCCGTAAGCAAAGACACCGATGCAAAGGCAACAACCGACTGACGAAGGAGTCTGGAAAGCTGGTACGAATCATTCCTCCAGCTCGTAACCTGAAATGGGGAGGCAACGAGCTCATAGGGACAGGGGAAACTAGCGAGCTGAGAGCTCACACCACACCGAAGGCTCGAATATGAGCCACAATAATGGCAAAAGCCAGTTATCCGAGGCCCAGGAACAAATAATCGAAGAACTAATGCAGAGGGTACAGAAGTTAGAAAAATGCCCTTTGGCCCAAGACCAATCGGGTTGTTATGAGGAAAGGACTCCACTTTCCAACGAAATCGAAACATAACCTCTTCCCCAACGCCTCAAAGTCTCGACCATTCCACCATACGATGGATGAGGAGACCCTTATGATCATTTGGATGCTTTTAACATATAAATGGATCTCTAGACCGACAATCCTCTGGTTAAATGCAGGGTCTTTCCAGCTACTCTCGGGGATATGCCACGGGTGTGGTTTAAGAGTCTCCCAGCTCGTAGTATTAGCAGTTGGGAAGAGTGTTAGAATAAATTCATCGATCAGTATGGAGCCCTTAAGAAATAGCTTGCACCGTCTTGCCATCTGGCAATGATTTTCCAAAGGAAAGATGAGTCATTGAAGGACTACATCACCAGATTTTGATGCAAAATCAGCAGCATAGAAAGTCCTTTTGATGACAGCATTTTGATGGTGATCTCAACAGGACTGTGCAGGAATGAAAAATTGTACGAAAGCATATACAAGTCCCCAGTAAGGAACTTGAGAGAGTTCTATGAGTGAGCTATGAAAGAAATATAGTGAGAAGAAACCTTTGATTCAAAGGGATACAGGTCGAAGAGTGAGCCTAGTAGCTCAGCTCCTGGTAAAGACGGAAAGAGGAACAATCACGGTAGAAGTGGAATGGACCAGGTCAACAATGTGGGTATTCAACCCACAAAGAGAGTGAGAGCAGGGTGACCTGATCCCCAAGGTCTCTATAATAACTATAGTATCCTATCTGACATCCCGGAAAGGATATATGTCATGGAAAAATACAAGGAGAATTTCAGACGACCTAGACCTATACAACCCCGTCAAAGTATAGAGATCCTAGCAGGTTTTGTGCCTATCACAATGATATAGGACATACCACCACAAAATGTAAATATCTTAAAGATACAATCAAAGGCCTCATTCATAGAGGCCACCTGAAGGACTATGTGGTGCGACCGTCAAGCTGATGATCCCTACAGCGCACAGAACGACCACCTTCCGACATGGAACCAGAACAAATGGCCATGGTTAAGACATATATACCATTCACGGGGGACCACACATTACAGGAGCCTTGCAGAGCTCATGAGAGCGATACGTACAAAATGTGAGCTATGTCTTGTCTATGTGCTGTGAGTCTAACAGACCTACCAAGAAAGCAAAAGTGACTCCCAAATGCATCACTTTCGTGGGTGATGATGAACAGGGAGTCCAATCTCCCCATAACGATGCTATAGTCCTTAGGGCCAAGGTTGGCAATGTCGAGGTGTGGAGGATCATGCTAGATACCAGCAGTTCGATTAATGTCATGTACAAAAAGTGTTTCGATCAGATGGAACTGACCTAGAGTAACCTCGAATCTTCGCCTGATCCTTTCTTTGGTTTCACCGATGATGCAGTATTTTTTGTAGGGCGAGTCAGGCTTTCCATCACTTTAGGGGACAAGGACCGTCAATCGACCATTTTGATGGATTTCTTAGTTGTAGATTGTCCCTCGGCTTATAACATAGTCCTAAGGCAACCAGTGATGAATGATCTAGATCTGGTCATGTCCACCAGAACCTTAACAATCTGATGCCCCACCTCGAATGGGGTTGGATGCGTACGAGGTGAACAATACGCGGCCCGACGGTGTTATGAGGACGCTTGTAAGCTTTGAGGAAAAAGCAGAAGAATGGACACAGCCCCTCCATGAAGAGCCGTATGTCCTAAACTCCATTGAAATCAGTCATGACCTCGACCCCTGTGACTAGGGACGGATAAGGAGACTGGCCCGGTCGAAGAACTCAAGGAGATCGAAATCAGTGGAATAAGTGATAAAAAATGCCTCAAGCTTGGAAAAAACTTGCCCACAGATATGAAAGACCGGTTGATAAATTTTCTTAAGGTGAATTTGGATGTCTTCGCTTGGAGTCACGAGGATATGGTAGGGATCAACCCCAAAATCGTGTTGCATAAGTTGAACATCGACCCTCACCACCAACCGATCAGGCAGAAAAAGAGACCTCTAACTGCAGAGCGTTCCTGTGCATTAAAGGTAGAAATGGATAAATGGCTGGCAAACAAGTTCATCCAGAAAGCCCACTATCCCGTCTGGATAGCCAACCCCATCTTGGTAAGAAAGAAGGATGGGAGATGGAGGACATGCATCAACTTCACAAACTTGAACAAAGCTTGCTGAATGATAGTTTCACCTTACTGAGAATTGACCTACTCATTAATGCAACTGCCAGACATTAACTTCTGTGCTTCATAGACGCATATTCCAGGTATAATCAAATACCCATGGAGCCCCAGGATGAGGAGCACACCTTGTTCATCACAGACCAAGGGTTGTACTGCTATAAGGTGATGCCTTTCGGGCTCAAAAATGCTAGGGTAACCTATCAATGACTGGTCAATATAATGTTCAAAGACCAAATCAGGAAAAGTATGGAGGTCTATGTGGACGATATGCTCGTGAAGTCCAGATAGGTCTCGGATTATATAAGTGACCTGGATGAGATGTTTCAGATTCTGTAAAAAATACTGGATGAGGTTAAATCCTCTCAAATATGCATTTGGAATAGCTTTAGAAAAGTTTCTCAAGTTCATGGTAAATGAAAGGGGCATGAAGCAAAGCTTAAGAAGATTAAAGCATTCATCGACATGAGATCACTGAGCGGAGTTAAAGATGTCTAGACCTTGACCAATCAAGTCACGACCCTCAGTCGATTTATTTCCAAAGCAACAAACAGGTATTTGCCTTTCTTTGAAGCCTTAAGGAAAGCAAAGCACTTCGAATGGACAGAAGAATGCAAAGCCGCTTTCATACAACTGAAGGAATATCTAGGTCGAGCCCCACTCCTATCTAAACCTTGGGAGGGTGACAAGCTAATCCTTTATTTGGGAATGTCATTGCATACCATTAGTATGACTCTTGTTAGTGAAGAGAGTGGAGCACAATTCCCCATTTACTACGTGAGCAAAAGGCTAGTAAACGTTGAGGAAAACTACACTCCCATGGAAAGACTAGTCTATGGCTTCATTATCGCATCGAGGAAACTACGACCTTATTTCCAAGCCCATTCCATCGAGGTCTCAACTCGGTATCCATTAAGACATACCTTCCAAAAGATAGACATTTCAGGTGGCTTGCTTAAGTGTGCAATCGAGCTCGCTCAATTTGACATCCACTACAAATCAAGATCGACAATTAAGGGACAGGCCCTAGCTGACTTCGTTGCTAAGTTCACCGGGCCTGAGGTAGAAGAAGCGAAAACCTCAGAAGAACTATGGTGAGAACTTTACACAAATGGGTCCTCCTGCGAGTATATGGCAGGAGCTAAAATCTTACTAATCAGCCTAAAGGAACATAAAATCCCCTACGCCTTGAGGCTCGAATTCCAAGCTACCAACAACGAGGTAGAATATGAGGCGCTCCTCGCAGGACTTCGCCTCACCAAAGAGGTGCGAGCCAAAAACCTGAAAATCTTCAGTGACTCTCAGCTGATTGTTTGTCACATAAAACGTGAATATCAAGCAAAGGGACCAAGGATGGCTGTTTACTTGTGGAAGGCCCAGGAATTACTCATCAGAATTCAAAGGTTTGAGATCAACCAAGTCCCTCGAGCTCAAAACACGCACATGGATGCCCTGGCCTAACTAGCTGTGGCAAAAGATATGGAATTTACGGGTGCGATACCCGTAGAAGTCCTTCTGCTCCCCAGCATTGAGCAGAAGGCCACCTCAATGTCAATTTCCATAGCGAACAGCTCATGGATGAATCCCATTCTGAACTATCTACAACACGGTGAACTCCCGAAGGATAAGTCAGAAGCACGCCACGTACGATTTCGAGCTGCTAGGTACTGCATCATAGATGATGTACTTTACCAGAAGGGCCTTTCAACCCCACTTCTTTGATGCATTGATGGCCCTGACCGCAATCTCATTTTGAAAGAGATACATGCTAGACATTATGGAAACCGTGCTGGGGGGCTATCGTTGGCTCAGAAGGCCCTTCGGCAGGGTTTGTTTTGGCTAACAATGAAATAGGACACAATTGACCTTGTTCGAAGGTGTGACAAATGTCAGAGGTTCACTACGGTCCCCTGAGCTCCCCCAGCCTACCTCCAACAAATGATCAGTCTGTGGTTGTTCATGATATGGGGGATTGATCTGATAGGGCCCTTCCTCGCTACTTGTGAAAACTGTAAATATGCCGTAGTGGTGGTGGATTACTTCACCAAATAGGCAGAAGCAAAGGAGTTAGCCCAGATCTCTTCCTCTCAGATCGAAAGGTTCGTTTGGAATAATATTGTTTACCGATTCGGTATCCCTCAACAAATAGTATCTGATAATGGGAGCCAATTCACAAGTGAGCAATTCGTCCAATTCTATAATAATCTCAAAATCCTGAAAAGCTTCTCATCCCTGAACCATCCACAGACCAACGGGCAGGTAGAGGCAGTAAATAAGATCATTAAGCAAATCTTGAAGAAGAAGTTGGAAGCGAGAAAAGGAGCATGGGTAGACGAGTTGCTGAAAGTCCTATGGGCTTACTTCGCCATGGCTTGTAGCACCATAGGAGAGACCCTTTTCTCAATAGTCTATGAAACCGAGGCAATGCTGCTAGTGGAGTTCAAAGTAACCTCGCATCGAAGAACTACTTTTAACACTGAGGAAAATAACCAATTACTTGCTGCCAGTCTTGATCTCACTGAGGAGAAAAAGGACGAAGCATGCTTAAGAATCGTGACCTATTAGCAAAAGGTTGCGCAATATTTTAATCAAAAACTGCGTGCTCGAAGCTTTACACTAGGCGACCTTGTCCTACATCTCATCCAGCCTGGAGGCCGTGACCCTAGAGAAGGAGTGCTGGGTATGAATTGGGAAGGTTCATACATTATAAAGAAAAGACTAAAGGCTAGGGATGCTTCCTGGTGAACGTCGAAGGGGCAGAGTTTCACCGAGCTTGGAATACTGAGCATCTCCGACCCTATTATTAGTAAAGCAAATTTAACTCCCTTGAAACTGTAACTATCCATCAAAATTTTGAATTAAATTGTATCCCTGTTAAGTTCTTTTCGGGGAAGTTTTTGTTACTTATGTTCAAAGGATAATATCTATGAAGACAGATCATCCAGTGGCATCACGTGTACATATATAAAAAAGAGAAAAAAGAGGGGGGGTCATGTTTTGATCATAAATTAAAGAAACACAAAATAGCAAGGAAAATAAGAATTAAAATGCTATGGAAGAGGAGCCCCTGTGTCAACAGGATCCTAAGCACCTGGGGGGCTTGAAAGCATCGTGGATGGATCCTCTGTGGTTTGTCCTTTAGGCCTATCTACGCTTGACTCCTCCACGGCAAAGTAATTTCAGCCCGCACCGTATCCTCACCAGGAGAACCCTTTGCGACCTTAGCACCAGGAGAAGGAGCTGTCTTAGCGCCCTCAATAAAACCCTGGATGATGTCCACTATCTCCCCACCAAAGAAAGAGAAATCAAGGTCTGGGCAATTTAACCATAGGGTATACATGAAGATGTTAATGGTATGAGCAACTGTGGACTGACGAGCTTGCTTGATCATAGTGGATACCTCCTTTTTTAATTCGGAGGCCTTTATTTCGGCACGCGAAGCCCTCTCTTCAGCACACTTGGAAGCCTCCTTAGCCCACTTGGTCGCCTCTTCAGCTCGTTCTGCTCTCTCCACGATACAGTTGGTCCTCTCCTGGGTAACTTTGGACCGATTTTGGAAATTCTCTACCCCCCAAGTTAGAGAGAATATGTCTTCCCTGCTCTTTTGAGGCTTATCATGGGCTCCACATAGCTTCAAAGTGAACACGGCTACCTCACGCATAAAAGATTCTTCAGCCCTTTTTGCCATGACATTGGCTCTTTGAAGCTGGGCTTCGGCATCTTCCAGCTTCCGTTTCAGTTTCGTCACCTCCTTGGTAGCCGCAGCAAGACTGGCCTCGAGCTGACGCCTCTCCCCCTCCCAATTCAGACACTCGTTCCTCTACTTGATCACCTCTAAAGCTCCCTAGAGAAAGCGACAAGGAAATTAGAACACAAATAAAGATTAAGAAGAATGAGAAAGGAATAGCATTAACCAAAAAATAATGGTTGGCTAAGACCTCCATTAAGACGCTGCCCTGAATCCTGTCGTCTTCCAAAGACGCTACATTGGCTCCTAGAATTTGGCCCACATTGTCATGGATAACATTATAAAGGGCTAGGGATTTAGCTCCTAATGCTTTAGCTAGATGCTTCGGGGTATCCTCGAACTGTGCCATCTGATTGATGGTGAGCTCCTTTCCCTTATCGACCCTCTGCCTCTTTGAAGAAGGTTTAACAAGAGTCTCACCTTTGTGCCGCGAAGATCTTACTGTCTCCCCTTCAGTCACTCCTTGCTATGAAACAGGGCCTGGAAGGAGCAGGGTCTCTTCCACTATCGATAAACTAAAAGGAGAATGGGTTGAGTTGATGTAGGAGTAGCCATAGAGGGAAGAGGCGGACCAGCCTGAATAGGCTTCAAAGTAGTCATAGAAGAGGTAGGATGGTTAGCATGAGCAAAAGTAAAATGAGCACCCCATTTGGGCCTCGGAAGCGGATCGATAAGGTTAACACGACCCATGATTGCCTGTTCGCTGAAATTTACCGGGGGAATTTCTTTTGACCCGCGAACCCTGATGTCATGCAAACTATCGATGAGCTCGGTGCCAAGGGTGGGAGAAAGACCATAGGCCCACAAGAGCTCCTCGTTGAACCTCACAGTGTTAGAGGAATCAGCAAAAATTGAGAGTTGATCCAGAATCTTGAACTTTGTCATGCTCAACTCCGATATTTCTTTTCAAACTTTATCTACAAGAAGCATAACAAAAGTGTTAGGCTTGAATCAAAGTAAAAACATTAGAAGGCTGGTATCCTCTCCAGCTCACTCACTCGGATTCCATGTAAATGAAAGATGATGAAGATGATGCAGCGATGGGCAAGACACATAAAACCAATGAGTTTTATATGGACCCGCATTGGACTTCCCTTGAGCGTCCCCTTAAGGCAATGATTTTTTATACTTTGAAGGGCGAGGCGAAAGATAATAATAGCCCTCTTTCTTTCTGATGCCCTTGATATTATATAGAAAGCAGAGAACCCTCGAGTTAAGAGGACGGAGATCATTCTAGAGATGAATCAACGCGAGAGAGGTCAAAGAAGAATACGTGTTTAGGGTTAATTGCATTGGTGCAAGTCCCAATTCGTTCAAGAAATCGATTATGTATGAAGGAATTGGAAAATGCAAGCCCGTGTTGAGGTGATGGATGCTAATAGCTGCAAACCCCTCAGGGGGATACGCGGCATGATCAGTGTGAGATAGGACCATTACACGATAGCCTTTGGGGAGGAAGTAAGCCTCCACGATGCCCCTCATTTCCTTAGGCTTGACACTAGAAGGGAAGTGTTTGAAAGGAAAAATGGCACTGGATCCCTCCGGCGCAGCACTTGCCATAGAGCCACTAGCGACCTCGCCACTCTGGAAGACTATGTCTCCAATGGCATAGGAAATTTCCTCGCTCCCCTCGAATTCGATGTCCTCGATAACTATTAGGTGGTGGGAGCGTCTATGGGGATGAGACATCTACAAGAGGAAAATAGATAATCAGGCCACTATTCTAGAAATGATTCAACCTAAAAAAAAAAGAGGAAGAAGAAGAAGGAGGAAATTGCTACTGCCCTGGACCACTAACATCTATAGAGCATAAACAAGGGCCCCAGATGCTAAGCTAAAAGCACCTAAAAAGCTAAGGAATTCCACCACCACCTAAGGTCCTAAACGTTAACTAGCAAAACAAAAGAAACTCACCCTCACCCGATTCCTCACCAGCAACAAACACGACCCCAAAGATTCCAGAACCAAAAATGTAAAATGCCATAATGGAAATAGAGACTCACCTTGTTAGCTGCTCAAAAAGTGGAAGAATGCAGAAGACCGGCAACTAAGGGCCTGACTTGACGAAACCAGAGAATAAGGAAGAGACTGAAGAAGGGGAGGTGGATAATCTCTGGAATAGAGGGGAAGTAGAAGAGTTTACATTTTCAATGAATAATAAAAAGGGGGGAACGTTCTAGACTTTATTTAAAAAAAATCCAATCGTCAGATTCAAAAAAAAAAACCCTGTATGACCCATGATTTGACGGACCAACTGACATCATCATTAAAAGCCAAGTCATGTATGCTGAACGTAGCAATCATTACGCCAGTTGCATCGAAAAGACACACGTGAAATGAAATGCTTCAAATCCCCCCCACAAATGATAAATGAAAAAAAGTAAATCGTGCATTCATTCCCTGAATGATCTACTGTTCATGGCCGCAACACGACCTCAAATCAGCAAATGAGAGTCATAAAAATGTCACAGGGGCTACACATTATATAGGCTCGCTTGGGCTACTAGTTAACCTTTCTGTGTGTAGTTGGTTGGCCATGCAAGACCATACCAACTAGTCAACTACCTCTTGGGATCATTCAACTAGTTTGTTCAGTTTTTGAGACTTTTCTTGGCCTTAGAACCTCATCCAACCCATTAACTAAAACCAACCCAGTCCAGTCCTAGTTTTGAGTTTTAACTCAAACTAAAACTTAGTTTTATATCGTTCTAATGCATTCTGGTTCTATCAAACCTTATGGGTGTTACATCACCTCAAAAAGATGGCAAATTCATTGTGAAAGGAGTGATTATAGCAAGACCAGTATCTATAAAGAAAATATAAAAAGGGTGAATAAATACACTAAGTGAGTAATCTGCTGGGTCATTTTGTTAGGCATAAACATACATAGCATAAAAATACATAAGTGACTTAGGTAAAATTTAACAATTAATAGGAATGGGTGAAAAGGTTCATCAACCCATAAGGATAGTAAACCTTCACATGAAGAACCATATGATCACATAGAGCTTAATGATCAAGAATATGCATCCTTTGATTTTTCCCACACCATATTGATGAACACAATTTACAAATATTTTATATCCTTATCTACTTAATCTTTTGTTACATTTATGTGCTTAATGAGATACTTGAAATTTCTTTTGTGGTTTACTCAGTTTTTGTACGTAATTGAATTTATTTAGTAAATTGTCACTATTTTAGACTGTTTCAATTTTTAGGTGTATCATGAGTTCTAAACTTCTATTTTAGGTGATTCTTATGTCATTAGAAAGATTAAAGCAAGATTTAAAAATGTCATGAAGAGCCCTAAGCCTACTTCAAATATTTGGAAGGCCAAATGAAGCTCAGAAACTAAACCTAGAGCTAGTTTCAGTATTTTTATCTTAAGTGGAGCTCCACTCATCACTTTAGTACAAACCCAAGCCTATAGGATATCTAAGATCTATTCCTACAATTTCAAGAATAGCTTAAGGTCAAAATACACCATTTTGAATTAGTTTCATGGCTATGGACTTAAGTGCTAAATTCTATTATGAGTTGGACTATTCTAGAAAGTCATCTCAATTTTTAACCCATAACTTGAGCTAAGAATCAAGTTTTTATGCATGATCAAGGCCATTGGACTGCTAAAAGACAAATGTACATTTCATATAGAGGGACCCATTTCCATTTAAGCTTTTTTTCAACCCTAAGTAATAGCCTAAGCAAGAGGCAGTGCAGAGAGCTCTATAAATGCTCAACTGAGCCACAATTGTAATCATTTCTTAGATTCATTTTTACTTGTCTCTAATTTTGTGAAAGAAAGGAGTTCTACTAGGGAAAGATTCTAACCCCAATTAGGTATCTTCTTTCCTTTTATTTTTACGTTAATGTGTAATTAAACCTCCATCTTAATCTAAGGGAAATTTAGCACCAATTCTTTTCTTAATTGTGAGACTTGCTTCTAATTCCAATTTATTCCCAATTTAATTCACTTGATTCTCTGTTTTAATGCTTATAATTTCTTTAGATGATTAGTTAATAGATTAATTAATTGTTCATTGTGATTTACTACTAGCTGACTTTTCATAGGCAATTTGTTATCATTTGTGGTTATTTGGTTATGGGTAGCAACAGGGTTTTGGTTTATTATTAGGGTAAGTCAATTTTCCTAGAGAATTGAGGGTAATTAGTTGATTTACTACTAGGGTAAATTAATTAATTAATTAGACTTGATATTTTTAGATCTTAATACTATTGGTAAATTGGTTAATGTATTCGGCTTCAACTGATTTAGTAATAAGGGTTAATCGAGTATTGGGCTTGGTTGGCCAATTCAAGAAGAAATTTACAAGAATTAATTAGGTGTTAGTCTTAATTAGTTTCTTAGCTAATTGGCAAAAGAGGAAATAAAATAATTCTGTCAAAGATCTGTCATAGAATTGGTTTCAATAATTATTTGGATTAAGGCTTTCACATTTGATTTCACTACCATTTTTTTGTTTCTATTTGTTTGCATTTAAATTGTTTGCTTAAATTCTTATTCTAATTAGATATTCAACCCCCTATTTTACACTACAAATGTATAGAAATTAATCACCAATCTCCATGGATTTGACCTGGTCTTAACTTAACTATAACCTTAAGTAGTTTAACATTATTTTCTTTGTAAGTCTTGACAATCGTCACTCGACAACTATAATGTTGAATTTAGTGTATGAGATATTATGGAGTAAGAACAAAATCTCCAATCTCCCCCCATAACCTCCATAACTATACCATACTTTTTGGCATAAATCATCACTCTTCATCATAACATACACACCGATATCCGCAACAACACTTTATGCCATAAATATATGGAATGATGCAACCATGCACATAAAAACAAACATCAACACAAGAAGACCAAAATTTTTTGTTTCCCAATCATTCTTATTCACATAGCCTCATATGAGATCACAAGCACTCACCATATACATGCAAACACAAAATCAACTAACTAAATTTATAATAAAAGCAAATTACTTAACAAAAGACTACTAGCCCACTCAACTCACCAAAAGAGGCAAAAAAATCCTCAAAGGGAACTCTTTGTTAAGAAGAAATCCAAGCAATTTCAATTAACTATCTAGCATATAAAGCAACCCACATATAACCCATAATTAATTTCTATCTAATTTCATGTAATTCACAAAACTAACTAACAATTCTATCCAACCCTAACACATGAAAGCCAAATGTTCAAAAGGCTTCAAGAAAAGTCCCTAGTAAGGAAATGGTATGGATATAGCTCAAATATCACCAGTGATCAATTCTAAATAAGTGATTTCATTTGAAACAAAGTTTTAAACTAAATTAAACTAAAACAAAGACTTACTAACTAACCCATAAATTTGAATAGAGTGAGGAAAACTCCCCAAATGGCACCTAAGAGGTTTGAATTTGTAGCACACTCTTGCCCTATCAAAAGCCTCTAGCCAAACTATGTCTTACAACAAGGTAGCAGTAGAATTTTTGTGTTATACCTAGGAAGGAAAGAGTAATTGCCATACAATTATGATGTCGATGGAAGGGATGAGTGAGAAAGTAAAAAGGTTAATGTAATACCCCAAAGTAGTCTAGGGTACTTAGGTTAGTACAATAAGGTTAGCCAAGAAGCAAATCAAGCATTAAGAAAATGAGAGACTAGACTAGTTGATCGCTTCCTATGGAGCCAATCGATCAGCCATTAAAGATCAATCAATTGATTCATGTCAAAACAAATTAAACCTATGAAACCCTTGAATGCAAAAACACAATCTGAAAATGGCCAAAAAAATGTTACACAGTAAGAAAAACAACATATGAATGTTGTTTTCATGATTTCTTATTAAAGAAATTGAAATATGAGGTAAATCTACTTCATTTTGACCCTTAAGTGTATAAATTTCAATATTTAATTATTAGGTTGATTGATTTGGTTGATTAGGGACCTAATCACATTTAAGGATTTAATTATGTAGTTTGTTTTATGGAGAACACTCTCCTCCAAAGGGGAGTGGAAAACTTTTGTTTCTAACTAGCCCATTTTGATAAAAATTATATATATATATATATATACACACATACATACATATTAGTACTATGTTCTGAAAATAGCCTAAAAGAATTTTTTGTATGTGAACTGACAAGTAGATAGTCAACCTCTTGATCTATATTTTATAATAGTTTAGATTTATGTATTATTGTTATGTGCCTTCTATTGGTTATACACAAAATTTGTTGTGCACTAGAAGCATGCGTAAGATGTCTAATATGATATATGCATAGATATGTAAGTTAGGATATAAGATATGAGATACATTTTGGGATCTATGATAGGACATATGTATTGATATGCATGAAAGGATATGATGTATATAAGATTATGCATGTTATGATTAGTGATGATAATGATTAGGTTTGTAATTGTGATAAGATGCTTAAATGATTGTGGTTGTGATACTAGCTTGATTAGAGGTTGGGAATGACTAGGTATACCTCATAGAAGGTTCAAGACATGAAGAGCTCAAAGGGATGATGTTTATGAAAGACTTGCAAGTCTATACTATATATTCATGGTGTGGTGTTAAAGCCACACAGCCTTGTTATTCCCACCTTGAAAGAGTGAGTTTTATGAACATGTATGCTATGATAAGAACATATATGTTATGATATGATTATGAATATTTATGTTATGGTTATGATTATGAACATGTATTTATGAATACACTATCAAGAATAAACATGAACATGAATATTATGATTATGTTATTAGAAACATAGTAGAAACACATATGCTACAATTATGTCATTGATGGGAAGTATGAACATATTTAATATGACTTTGACTTTGTGACTGTTTAAAATGTATTTGTCATGACAATATTATGGTGAATGACTAAATTTAGTCCTATATTAGTTTTCTTTAAGAAAACTTATGTTATCATATTGTACATATGACCAAAAGGATTTTTCACCCGTGAGTTTATGAGTGGAGATTCCTCTGACCAAGTTAGTGAACTCACCCATTTTCTATCTTTTTCATATTCAAACACTTCAGTAACCCTTGCTCCTATAAGACTTCCACCTACCTTTTGATTTTGAGGCAAGGATTTTAGTATATGGATGAGTTTGCTAGTAACTTATAGCACGCCCAAACAGGCTAACCTTGCTTATGGGATTTTCATGTTAAAGTTATTCAAACTTGATTTCTTTTAATTTATCTAGATTTCAAACAATTATGTATGTGGTTATATATTTTTTTTTTTGTAGACATTAGGATTTTAAAATTTTATTTGATATTTATAAGAACTTTATTAAAACTTTATTTAAATGATCTGTAAACATATGCTAAACTTTAACCCATGTGCATTATATTCTTCAGAGAAAAAAATAATCAACTCTAGGTAGCTTTTATATATATTTTTCCATCAATGCCTATTACCAACTGAATGTCATTTTTAGCATTTTTTAACATACCATCTCCAACAAAACCTTTAGTAATCCCTTTCATTACTCCAACAATCATGAAATTTTTTCTTCTTCATTTCCTTTCTCTTTAACTTTTTGTACATAGGATCGAGATTGAGACAAAGAATGCATTTATGGATCTTTATTTTTCCAATGATATTATTGTCATTTATTGTACAACCGATCACAGTTCTTGGAATTTTATAAATGTCCTCACCTAATTGTTTCATGGGGAAATACACTCAACAATACTATAAGTCTAGTTTTTGTGGAACTCAATTCATTCTAATCTAGTCAGATTAAGGTTGAACGATTTCTATAAGTCATTGATTAAAAAATGGGCTGAGATTCTCTCTAGTCTATTAGCCCAATTAGAAAAGTTCATAAATGTTAAAGATGTGGGATAGGCCAAAAAGCAATCATAATGGCATAATAACAATTAGCAAAGAGAAGACTAGAAAGACAAAAAGGGAAAATTCAATTCCAAGCCCTAATTCAATTATTAGCCTTACTAAACACCACTAAAAGGAAAATAATGGACAACGTAAAAGTAGTGAAACTAAACAAGCTTTGCCTTTTTATTGAATTGACCAAGATACTCCTTTAGCATTTCATCTTTCCTTGATAGATATTCATTAACAAGGCACTTGTCATCTTATGAGCCTTGTTGGTGGTCAAATGTGCCAAAATTAGGTCAAATGACTAATGGATAGGATCAATTTTTTTTTTCAAGTTTATGGACCAACACAAACCATCCTTCTTCAAGAATGCCAAAGTTAGTCATCTTAGTGAGAAGTTTATAAACTTTGTCTGATCATAAAGTGTTTATTGTGATGTATTTAAGGTTTTCTCTAGTGATTGGCAACTAAGAGGAAACAAATAAGGACTAGTCACATGGGTAGTGATGGTCCCAGTAAAAAGATTAAAATGCAAAAAATAAACGGATCTTGCCCTTTTCCCATTAGGGAATTTACATACACCTTTTAAAAACTTAATTGAAATGGTTTAGCTGAAATCCTTCAGTGCAAATTGGATTCTTTATGATTTGATTAACTAATTCAAAGGTAATGGATTAATGTTGTTATAATGTGGCAAAATTGCAGTTGCAAAGAATGCAGCATAACTGATAACAAAATTTATGCAGAGTGTAGAAAATATCAGAATGCAGAAAATTAAATTATGCAGTAATGTAAAATGCAGGAGACATAGATTTTAAAGTGGTTCAATGTGAATTAAAATCACAATTTAAGTCTACTCCATTGGATCTTTCTTAACCGAAAGACCTCTTCAATTAAAGAAAAACAATAAGATTTAACCGAGCTCCTAAACTACCAGTTATACAACAAGGCTTTACAGGCTTCTTACTAACCTATGCCATAAAAATTAAATAGAGATTTTGCTAACCTAGAAGAATTACAACAGGCTCGTCCAAACCTAGGAACCAAATTTTTCAAACCCTAGAAATCTTAAAAGAAAATAATGAGAAATGTTAAGAAATACAAGGCCAGTCATTTGAGATGTTGATCTCAATTATCCATGTGTGATTCTCTTTAATTGAGCTCCAAGATCTTTGAATCAATGAAAACCAGAAAGATAAAGGTAGAAGAGATGATAACAATCTTTTTCACACTCTTCTATTGTGAATTATTGAGTTTTTGTTATCGAATGAACTTTTATAGAGTGGTTGTAATCGTCTGTAACAGAATAACTAACTTTCAGTTTTTTAATCAATTTGTAAGTGATTTCAAATAGGTTGCAACATGACTAAATTGACTGAATCGATTCAGAGAAGAATCCAAATCTTTGATAGGTTCAGTTTTCAAACGTTGTTTCATATATTCTTAAGTGAATCAATCCGTGAATTAATTCAAAGAGTAAAAAATAGTTTTTTACAAAAGAAAGAACATAGAAATAAGTGATTTGAAAACTTCTCAAGGTAAGCTCATTTCATAAAATTATTTCTACCTCATTTTGAAAAACATTTTAAGAAAAATAATTGGAGCTAAATTGCTAAGAATACACTTACAAAAGATCTTATAA
>JANHAO010005676.1:0-22557 GCA_026873985.1 Saraca asoca | reverse complement strand
ATTATTATTATTATTATTATTATTATTATTACAACATAATTTCTCACGCCTTGCCCAGTAGGTCAGACCCATATGAGATTTCACTGTTATGATTAGCATGTAGGCATTTTCTGTTATATTTGATATACCTTTGTTATATTTTCTTAAATTATTTGTTTGTGGTCTTTTTTTTTTCTTTTTTTTTTTTTGACAATAAAAATGGACAAGAGTTAGGTACATCTTATAAAAAGAGCTGATCCAAAATATATTGAAGGAATTGATGCTTTCCTTGAGTTTGTTTGTAGTCGACCAGAGTCAACAATATGATCTTATGTCCATGCAATAAATATAGAAATACATACTACGAGTACAAATATGATATTATTTATTAAGCAATGGATTTTTAAAAACTTATGGCAAAATTTGGAATAACCATGGAGAAGTTTCCAACATACCTTCATAATCTAGTAATCCAAATCAAGATAGTGCTTCAAGAGAATAATATAATTCCAAAGAGGATGGCAGTATTAGAATGGTTCATGATGCATTGGTTTTATAAATATAGATGTCACGGAGAATGATTAAGATAACATTAAAGAACCAAATGTACATACAAGAAACTTCTTCAATTTATTGAAAGATGCATATGCAGATCTTTATCCTAATTCTAAGAAGACATCAAAATACATATGGATTTTTTTTTTTTTTGTTTGCTATTCATTAGTGTTTCCATTTTATTGTAGGACCAACTTCATGAAATTGTCATGCAAAAAATACAAGAGAATGAGCATTAAATAACTAGTGATGAGATGTTGTTGCAAGTACTTAGTGAAAAGTTCAGCTATTTTCATGGAAAATGATACAGGAAGAAAGCACCATCAAAGAGGAGAAGGCATGATGAAGTAAATGCTAAAGTCCAGCAAGTATTAGCTGAATCTAGAGTTTCAAAGGAAGAAAGTTTTAAAGAAAAGTTTATAAAAGAAGAGGAGATCAATAATAAATTGGAAGCCCAATTTGAAGCAATGTTTCAAGCAATCATAGCGTTAATACTAGCCTCTTTTTCACAGATAATAAAAATGTGTTAATATTTTGTTCTAAATAAGACTAGATAGCAGAATTACATGCCAATTTGCAATTTGCCATGTTGTGTCGCTCTGTCGCTCTGTGTAATGGAAATGCATTAATATTTTTCATTATATATACTTTTAATTTTCTCTGTCAATTATTGCATGGAGTTTATTGGATCCACATCCTAGCATATGGTCCTTGTTAATTTCTTGTCCTAGATGGATACTTTCCCTTTGGTCAATTATTTGAATTTTATTAAGTTTAAAGCATGTTTGACATATTGTGAAATCACATTTCAACAAGTCAACTCCATGTTTATTTCCATGAAATAACATCTTTTTTTCTTTGCTCATCAACATATCTGACATTCCAAAATAGATAATTTTGTCTTATTTTTTATCAAGGTCTTGAGAAATTTGGAATAACATCTCTGTGTTAATTCTTATCATTGGTTCTTGCATGCAGGTTGGCCAATAAAAGTACCACAAATACCACCACACCCCATCTAAGTTAATCTACTAGAAAAATT
Organism: Saraca asoca; assembly: GCA_026873985.1. Classification (NCBI taxonomy): domain Eukaryota; kingdom Viridiplantae; phylum Streptophyta; class Magnoliopsida; order Fabales; family Fabaceae; genus Saraca; species Saraca asoca. Next base: position 20,981 of record JANHAO010005676.1, on the reverse strand, counting down.
TGCTTCAAACTTTGATAATTGAACTTCTTCAAATATGATAATTCATTGTTTATCTTATGTTATTTGATAATTGACCTTTTGTTTTGTATTATTGAAGAATGTTGAGACTTACAAGTTTAGATTTAGGACTTGTTGCTTTGAATTGGATACATGGTGTTATAACTTTGGACACAAGTTTCATTTTAAATATTATATCAAAATTTTATTCGTTACGTTTTCTTAACATATGTTGATAGGCCAAAGACATTGTAAATAATGCATAATTATAAAAAAAACTAAATGAAAATGAGTTTTACTGCTAATACAAATATGCTGATACAAAAAAAAAAATATAGTAGTGAAAATGGTTGTCACGAATATTATATTTTTATTGATAATATAACACAAACAAAAAAAATTTTAGTGACAATATTGACTATCACAAATATTACATTTTTAGTGACATTATTACAAGAAGGCTTAGTGACAATATTGGCTATTACAAATATTATTTTATATTTGTACAAAATTTGTAAAATCATTTTTTGTGACAATAATAATTGTCATTAAACTTTTCAACAATGACAACAATATTTTTTGTCACTCAATGTTAACCTTTCAGTGACAAGAAAATTCGTCACTAATACGATTTTTAGTGAGAAAATGATTTAATCATCACAAAAGTTTTTAGCTTACAATGACAGCTAGCTTTGTCAGAAAATGGAAACTTTTAGTGACAAGTAGCATTTGTTGTCACAGACGGGATTTTTTAGTACAAAAATATTGTTGTTGCTAAAAATCTTTTGTGATAACTTACTAAAATTTAGTGACAACTTTTGTTGTGACTAAAATCAATTTTTCTTGTATTGCCTCTCAGTTAAATCCTTAACAGCTTCTCCTTGTTATTTCGATGAGTTTTTGTTTCACTCATGTTGACAGTAGAATTTGGTTCAGCCTAAATCCAGCCAACCCAAAGAGTTCTTAAGGACTCAAACAGCAATCAAGTTGTGCAAACGAAGCATGAAGAGATGGTGAGGAAGAACAACAAGAATACAAAAGGATTTTTAATATGGTTCGGCTAAAACAAGGCAGCACCGATCCCTAAGTCTACGATATTATTTTATTGATTTGATGAGAATTCTATAGAGTTTCAGTATATGTTTCTCAAGCTCTCTAACAATAATCTCCTCCCTTATTTATAGAATTTAAGAGGTTAGAAATGTAATTACACAAATTGTATTTTTGTTACATCAAATAATAAATGTAAATGATAAGTATGACTCCTGCAAATCGACTTCTAGAGATTGCTTTTTGTGGGTGGTCCCCCTGTCTATTGGGTCTGTGAGTTAACGTGTGCTCGTTCTGTGCTCAACCTCATCAAGCTTCTAGCTAAGCAGTGTGTTTTATCTTGCATGCCAGAGCTTCTGGCCTAGGGTTGCTGTTGACCTTCGGCCAGTGAGATCGAACTCACTTTGGCGAAGCGAGCTTACGCAAGGTGAATTGTTGTCCTACGTGAGCCAGGGCTCATTCCTTAACAAGCTGGGGCCTCTGCCTTGTCACACACTCTTATAACTAGCGATTTGATGATCTCAGCTCTTTTCTCATTTGGATTTTTTCTAATATTGAGCCTTTGCTAGCCCATTTCATGTAGTATCAAAAAATACCTATAACATTAGCCCCCAACTCTTAGCTCGCTTCATAGGTTGGGAGTTGCAATTTGCTGGCAAAGGCTTTGTTTGTGGATTATCATGCAGTCAAAGTATTTGTGGTCAACCTATCGTTTCATTTGCTTCAAGCCATACCTTCTATTGTACGTGCTTTATTGCCATTGGCATGTCAGCCTCATTCTTTTCCAAGGCATTTAATGAGAGAGAGTAGCTGGATTTCTTCTGGACTCTTCGATGAGATGAGGTTAGTCTATTTAAGGCATGGGAAGTTCTTCCTTCTTCACTGAGTGACTCGATAAGTGCTTTAGATAAGCTCGTCATATTTCTAATGGTGTGCCTTTCTAGTGAGGCGTGTATGGTCTGTCATATAGGAAGTTTTTATAGGCAATCCTTCTTCGAGGATTTTGAAAGATCTTGCATAAATCTTGGATTATTTCCTTATGGTTATGCTGTGGGGTTCAGTCTTCCTAGTCGTGTTCCCCTGCTTCTCAATTTTGGGTGGATAGGTGAGCAGGAAAGGAGCCTTTAGTTAAAGAGGATGACAAGAAAAAGATTAAGGAGCAAGTGTTCCCACCAGTTCTCCTACTGGTTGGAGTTCATCTCCCAAGAACCAGTCTTCTTTTTTGATACTTAGTAGCTATAGGCTTCTTCTTATTTGTATTTTGAATCTTTTGATGTATAATTACCTCGTTGAGAGAGGCTTTTTAATGAATGAATCTTTCTTTCATTATTCTTGCATACTGTGTTTGAATGTTTTGCATATCACAGATGATAATATGAATTCTTGCAAATCATAGTAAAATGAGATATTCAAATAAACAATCGGTTATGCTCCTTGGTGAACAATGAGTCTAGGCATTAGAGTGCTTCAATCATGAGTTGTGTATAAGTAGGTCGCATGAAAGTTGCACCTAATAGTAAGTTGCATGAAAGCTAAGGGCAATAGGTCACACGAGAGCTACAAGCATTAGGTCGCATGCAAACTGCGCTTTATGAGTCACTCTACAACAATCTTGTTGCTCAGTGGATGAAATGAGTTTGACTTTGCCAGCAATCTTGTTGCTCAGTGGAACAGTAATCCTGTTGCTTAGTGGAATAACAATCTCATTGCTCAGTCTCACAGCAATCTCGTTGCTCAATGAAATAGCAATCCTATTGCTCAATTCCACAGCAATCTCATTGCCCAATGAAACAACAATCCCATTGCTCAATTCCACAGTAATCTTGTTGCTTATATAGGAAATAAATAACTCTACCAGCAATCTTGTTACTTTGGTAGATAAATGAGTTTATTTTTAGTGCCTTCGCACCTCAATGAGCTTATAACTCTTGTTGTAATGAGTTTATTTTAGTGCCTTCACGCCTCAGCTGATGAGCTGGCAGTGAACTCGAGCTTAACTTTGTCAACACAGAATAAATTTTATTTTTATATAACATTTCATAAAAGATTATTGAACAGAAAGATTTGAAGGGCTTCTATCAGCCTCAAAGTAACATTATAGCATTTTTGAAAACTGACATTTTGCTTTCTAGGCTCTTGAGTAGCAGTTTTCGGCCTCTTTTTCTTGCTCTGTTGATTTCATCCTTGTTGTTTTGGTCAGTTGATCATTCCATCCAAAACTCATCTTTCCTTCATCCGTTCTAGGACCAAATTCATCCTTTTGACACGGTAAGCCTTTTCAGGACCCATACTCTTAGAGTGTTATGCTTTATGAGTTTCTGGTTTCACGTTGCTTGGTCTGATAATGAATGCATGTCTACTGCTAGACATTCTACTTACTAGTTTTCAAGTTGTAGATTGTTAGATTTAGCTTTCTATCTCCTCTAGGATTCAATAGTTTGGCAGGCTTTAATGGTTAAACCCTCCTAGGTCTTCAATAGTTTAGGTCTCTGTCATAGTGGCTTGAGACGTTTATGATCTATTGCATAAGCGATTTTTGTCTAGTGAAAAGTAACTTTATCTCTTCTGATAGGGTCTGTTTGAAGCAATCTGGTTGCTTGAAATGACCTGATTATTTTCCCTTTTATGTAGATGTCTACAATTCATAGATGCCAGAGTCACCATATAGGGAGTAACAATGAGCTTAATTCCTTAGATCAAAATAAGGAGCCAGCACTTACCTTGGATAAAGTGACCTCGAGAATTGGTGAGGTTAATGAGCAATTTGTTCCTCAACCTGATCTCATGGAGGCGCAACAGGTCACTAAGAGGCTTTAGATCATTCAGTATTTAAGCATTACCCTTCGACCATCAAACTGGACAGGCTCAAAAGCATAGTTGAATGCTACCATATCCCCAAAGGTTACTGTCTTATGGCACCTTCCTTTGATGACCATGTAGCCCATCCACCTTAAGGGTTTGTTGTTGTTTGTACCTAGCATCTTGATGCTGGGCTCAAATTTCCAACTCATCCATATATTATTGACCTGCTAAACAAATTGAGGCTTTGTCCCTTTCAAATGACCCTAAACTCCAACTCTCAACTCACTTCTCTTGCACTCATGTACTTGAGAAGCAATCTTCCACCACCATCTATAAGAGTTTTGTGCTATCTTTATAACATTAGGAGTACGGGTTCTCCAAATGGGATCTATTACTTTTCAGCTTGGTATTCCAATTTTAGGAGGGTTTTGCCTTAGGGGGATGCCAAGGGTAGATCAAATGTAGGACAATATAAGATTCACTAGTTATACGTTTCATGCCCATCTTTGTGTCCTTTTCGTAACTTTGATTTTGTTCTAACACACAGCAAGTGAGCCAAGGTCATGCGAGCTACTATGAATTCATGTTTTTGTTTCTGATATTTTCTCTTATTTTTATAGCCAGGGCTAGCAAGGAGAAGCCAGTGCTTGAAGCTGAAGAGGCTAAAGTGTTATGCCAACTTCTTACTATCAATAACCTAAAAAATGATTTTAGATTCAACAATGACCTCCTTCAATCCCATAAGCTTGTTCCAACATTGAACATCGAACTTACTAGAGAGATCAAAGCTCGCCAGGTGAGGGAGATTGACCCAACATGTTTTGAAGATTATAAGGAAATAGTAAAGCTCCTTTTTCAAAGTCCACCTTCTGATGAGTCTGAAAAACTTGAAGTCACCGCGACCTTGCTAGGTCCTAATGTTATGGCAACCCCCACTGTTTCAAATTAGTCTCTTCCTGTACTGACTACTACATCTCCTCAGGAGTCAGCTCTTACTTTGCATCCTAAGGAGACTGAGGTGGTAGAAGTTGCGATCGCATCTAAGCCCCCTGCCAAGAGGCAAAAAGTAAACAAGGGGAAGCAGGTCACCACTTCTTCAAAATGAATGGCTTGCATAGTTGTGGTTGAGGAGCATTATCCAAGCCTTGGTCCAAACATGCAAGGGTATTTTGACTTCATCCAAGAGAATGTAGAGGAGATCCTGGGGCCTTGCACTAACCCCCAAGTGTTGGAAACAAATAAGGTCTCAAGCGGAGGGCTGATATGCTATACCACTCGTCAAGGCTTACTGGTAAATAGCATCTTTTCACCCTGATTATTTTGCTCCTTCGTGATCTAACTTGACCCATTTAATTTTCCAGAGTCTATTGGGAATAGTGAAGATGGGGGAGACACTCCAAGCCTAGGAGAAAAAGAATGCTAAGTTTGTAGACGACCTAGCCACTGCAACCGCTAGGGCACTAGAGTTAGAGAGTAGAACAAGGAATGTTGAGGTTGCTCAAAAGGAGGCTAAGGAAGCTCGTTCCTCTAAAGCAGTAAGTCATGAGGCTGTCACAATCAATCTTAACAAAGTTGTTGAAGAACTATTAAGAATAAAACATGACCTGGATGTGACACTTTAGGGTGTTGATGCAAAAATCCGATGAACTGAAGCTATTATGCAGCGAGCTGAGGCTGCTAAGAAGGAATTAGAAGCAGCCAAGATGGAGGTCACTCAAAAGCAAGAGGAAGTCACTAGGATCAAGGTAGAGACTACTAAGTTAGTGGTGAAGGCAACAGAAAAGGCAGAATCTAAGACCTTATCTTCTTTCCTATACACTCTGTGGAAGCGACACCCAGATATGGACTTTTCATTCTTCGAGCAAGATGCCCTTGATGCTATTGAGGGCTTAAAAAAGAAGGTTGCTAAAGCTAGATCTTCCCATACAAGTGCAAAGTCTATGAGTGCAGCCCCCTCGCCAAAGGTGCAATTCGGAGAGAAAATAGCCCATAAGTCACAAAAACCCCTGTTAATCAGACGAATGACAAATAGCTTGCCTCATGCATTGACTCCTCCTTCCATAAGAGCTCAACCTCTAGAGACCAGGCTTCTTAAGATTTGATCTTGTAGTTTTGCATTTTATTTCTTAACTTTGTATTTGGTCAGTGTCAGGCCTAGAGTGGTGGGTAAAAAATATTATAGAAACTAAACTTGTAGTATTTAAATCTATAAAAGTTAATTGGATCTTGCCTTTTTTCTCGTTAGAGAATTGTATACACCTTTGTTTTAACTGATTTAATATTCAAATTACAATTATGATTGTGATTAGTAAGATTAAATGTAAAATAACAGAAAATAACAATTGAGCAATAAAGATAAAATCAATAGACACAGAAATTTTAAAGTGGTTCAACTTGAATTGAAACTATAATTCAAGTCTACTCCACTTGACCTTTCTTAATTGAAAGACCCCTTGAATTAAAATAAAAAAACTATCAGGATTACCAGGCTCCTGATTTGCTAGTTTTACAACAAACATACAAAAATTTAATAGACTTCTTACTAACCTAGAAGAATTGGGACAGGCTCTTCTAAACCTAAAAAAAACACAAGATTAACAAGTTCTTTGATAAACGAGCAAAATACATAATATTATGTTGATTTTTAATCTCTTGATTCATTGTTAACTTGTGATTTCTTTGCTTTTTTTATTTTAGTTTAGTATTTTGTTCTTTGGTACTATTTCGATCTGTATTTCTCTTTGTAGGTCAACAAGAAGGCTTGGAAAAGAGGGTGAAAGTAGAAGTTCAAAGCATAGTTAGATTAAGGAGAAGTTAGGAAAGGAGCCCTGTGAAGAACACAACTCAACTATGACTGAAGCAAGGAAAATCAAAGAAGGCAGCACCCAACACGGCCTAGCCATATCCTAATATATGGCCATGTTTGGTGCATTCCTCAACAACTCTCCAGCGTAAAACATAGGCTGGCCGTGTCATAGGATATGGCCATGTTTTGGACAATGTTATCCTATTATATAAGCCATTATTGCGTAACCAAAAAGAAGTTTTTGAATAGTTTTCATATAGCTTAGTTAAGTTTTCTATTTTTGGGCATTTTTCTAAGTAGATTGTTAGATACTCTTTTAGATTGAAGTTCTTGCAAAGATTCTATTTTATTTTCATCACTTGGTGTCCTAGTTTTCTCTTTCAATCTTTATCTTTATTTTTTTCTGCATTGTATGGAATATTATGAAGTACTCAATGATAATGAATTTAATTTTTATTTCCATTATGTGTGAGTAGATTTTTATTCTAGGATTGGGAATAACCCACTTATGGTCCCTTGTTGCTATTGATTAATTTCTTATTATAATTACCTGGTATTAATTAATTCAATTGTTATACCTGCTAAGTTTTTGATAAAATATTTGGCCATTATTTTGTCTAATTTTAGGTAGATAGTTAAAGTACCGAAAGGAGAAGATTATCACCGGAATCCTAATAGTTGAATAAGGGAATTTTAATCACAAAAGTATATTAAGTTTCTTTATGATTGAATTAGTTAGCATTGATCTTAAAAGGCTTAAATTAATTTAAACCATGAAAATAGGTTCAATTAAGTTTATTTAAGTACTATTATTAGACCTTAAAAAAGGCTAGTAATTAACCTAGGCTAAACCATCCTCAATTATCTAAGTAATTATGATAGGAAGAATTTACACTATTCGTTGAAGACCAAAAGAGAGGTGAGCCCTAATCCTAGGTTTTTACAATTGGATTTCATTTATTAATTAAGTGCTGCTCTTTTATTAGCCTTCTTTAATATCTTTAATATCTTTATTTGATTTAGACAACTTAAATTGTAAACTCTAGTAGTTGATAGCGAGATCCCTGTAGGATTTGACCCGTACTTACCAGTGTTTATTACGACTACATCATACGCTTGCGAAAACACACATCATTCTTGCTAAACTATACAAGATTTCTAAATCCCTAGAAATATTAAAAATAAAGAAATAAAGGTAGAAAATATAATACCAGTGTTTAAGATGAAAATCTCAAACTATCTAAGGTAAGCTCAATAGATTTTAATCCAAAACTTGATTGATTCTTCAGAAATTGATGAATTGATGAAGAATATAAAGAAAAACTCTTTAAAACTTTATCAAATATTTCTTAATGAATCATGATGAACTATTTAAGAAAGTAATGAAAATTGTATTGTAAAATTGTATGAAAAATGATGAGAAAATCGTTTATATAAGAGAGGAAGTTAGGCAGTTGTAATTGTTGTAATCGTCGATAACAGAATAACTAATTTTTAGTTGTTGCATCGACTGTCGCATCGATTACATGTGGTTACAACAAACTAATTAATGTGCTAATCGAAGTATGGTCAGTTATTCATAGTCTTCGCATCGATTACTATATCAAAGTAGACATTTTTCCTAACTTTTGGCAAAAGAAATTTTGAAAATCAAATTGATGTGTACATCGGTGTGTGTAGAAATTTTAAGGACATAAATTAATGTGTAAATCGATGTATGAAGTGTAAAACAATTTTTATAAAAAAAAATTTCTTCAAACAATTTTTTTGCCTAATTGTTTAGTTAAAAAGGTTTGGATTAAAGATCAACTAAGTTTATTTAAAAGAGATCTTATTGAAAATAAAAATAAGTCCCATAACTAATCTTGAATCTCTCTTGAATCATAATTGCTTTCCTTTGAAACTTGGAAACAAATTAGAAAGAGAGTAATAAAGCATAATAAAAATTGATTGAAATTATTTTTCAATGTAAAATTATTTTTCAATATCAAAATAATTTTGTTACCTAAATAAAAAAGAATAGCAATTTCTTGACAAGGCTAACAGTCTGGAACTTTGTATGAATTCACCTTGCTGAAGGAGGCATCAAATGAACATTTCTATTTTCCTTTGCATTTCACTGGATGTTCTATAAAAGACTATGCAAATTCTCATAAATTAATTCCTGCAAATCATAATTTAACAATCGTTGGATAAAATGAACACCCAGTAGGTCAATCAACCTCAGATAATAGAGAAAAACTTATAAATAGACTTGAGTTAATAAATCATGAATTAAAGGATATGTGCTTTGTTGAGCAACCAATCAATCGTATTAGCATCTTTAGTTGCAATGAATTCGAGCATTGGAATGCTTGAGCTTATAAAAAGATTAACCGTCGGAGTGCTTAGCACAAGATCGAGTATCTAGATAAATCACACAGATACGCCTTTCCACATGGGACTATATGAGAGCCATGGGCAATAGGTCACGTGAAGGCTGTGAACAATAGGTCAGATGAGAGCTATGATCAATAGGTTGCATGAAAGCTGCAGACAATAGGTCGCATGAAAGCTGTAATTTAGTTGGAAAGCTGGCAATAAGTTCATGTATCAGAATGAGCTCCTAGGGGCCTCAGCTCGGAAGTTGGCAATTATATCAGAATGAGCTTCAAGGGCCTTAACTTGAAAGCTGGCAATTATACTAGAATGAGCTATAGGGGCCTCGGCTTAGAAGCTGGCAATTATACCAGAATGAGCTCCAGGGGCCTCAGCTCAAAAGTTGGTAATTATACGATGCACACACGTGGTGCCTAGAATTTGGTCATATGCATACATAAGGTGGTAATATCATGCGACAAGGCAATCTCATGCTTGAATAGTTGGTGATCTTGTGCCAAGGAAGCTATGCTATGGTAATCTTATTGCTCAGTAGAGAACTTGATCATTTTAAGAATGACTTACTTCCAGATGAGGAATAGAGGCGAGATTGTTTTCATGTAAGTGGGCAAGCAGATGTCAAGTACTTCAACCTCGAAGAATCGTAGCCCCATTCATATTCAGTGAAAAGCTTAGAATTGCTAGTTTGGGTGTCTTCACCCTATTCACATTTAAATGGAAGAATTATTTCTTAGCCTGTGAGTTTCCAAAAGAATAACACTAGGAGATCGCCAAATTAGAGTCTGAGCTTGGACTTTCCTAAAAATTTATCTAGAAATTATATATTTTTAGAATTCATAGACAAATTTGGGATATTTTATTTACATCTGAATAACATATATCGAAAAGAAAAGATTAATAGGCTAGGGCCATTATCATTGTGGTCGTTGGGGCTACTAGGATTATCGTCTAGGAGATTACACCACATAGTCCCGTAAGCAGCCTTTCCTAATTAGATCCTTAATCACATCTTTAAGTGCTTGGCATTCCGAAGTATAATGACCAACTTCTTCAAGGTAGGCACAGAGGTTGTCCATATTTCTTAATCTTTTTGGAGTCGTTATGGGGTCAGGCTTCCCAAAATTCTTCTTATCCTTTTCAATTGTGAAAATATGCTCCTAAGTATCTGATAGAATGCTATAACCCTCATGGAAACCTTTGTGCTAAAGTTACTTGCTTTTGGACTTCTTCACAGGTCAATAATCAAAATCGTCCTAGACATTTTTATCCTTGCCCCTTTGACCAAAGCTACTTGCATTGTCCTCATGCTTGGACCTCTTTAGACTAAAGGTTTCTTTCCACCTGATTTCCTTGGTGACTTGCTCATAAAATTCAACCAGGTCCCTCACTAGGGACTTGTATATATCCTCATATAGTTTCCCATCCTTATGGATTCTAGTTGAGATAGCTGTGAGGATGCTCTCATCTAAAGGATTTTCTATATTATTGACTTCGCATCTGAACCTGGTGATGAAATCTTTTAATGACTCATCTCTCCATTGGAAGACTATTGCAAGATGATAAGTTGGTGTGAGTTGCCTTTTCAATGCCTTATATTATCCAAGTAATTTGGTTTGGCACTCTTTCCAGCTGTGAATGTTGTGAGCTAGAAGATTCCTGAGCTATGCCTATGGTATTTCCCTGAGGGTGGCTGGGAAAACATGACATTTGATCAGTGAATTGGTTGTTTGAAGATCCATCTGGAGATTGAATGCATCCAGGTGGTCATATGGGTTGCTTTCCCTATTGTACTGGGTGATATTAAGGACCTTAAATCTATGAGGAAGAGGTTCTGTTTAGATTTCTTTAACGAATGGGGTCTTTTCCTTGTAGCAGTCTCTTTGGTCCTAAGTTGTAAGTTGCTTTTTGAGCTGTTGGACCCTTTGAAGCAACTCTCTGATCATAGGGTCTTGTGCCTTAGACCGATGGCTAGACGATCGATGGCTCTTAGAACCCTCCTAATCATGGAAATGATGATATAAGGTTCTGCATTTGACCTGGCTTGGGTTCCTTTCTTGATGCGAGCTCTTGTGTCATTAATCATCTCCATCACTACCCTTGTGAGCTCGATGGATCCCTGACCCTGACTATGAATCATGTGAGTGGACGCATCTAACTTGCAAATGAGCCTCCCTATGGGACTTCTCCTATTGTATTCCTGACTATTGGGGTTCTCCTTTAGGGACCGTAGGCTCAATTTGTCTTTGCATGCCTTGGGCTTGTGCATGAGCCAACACTCTAACCACGTTAGCCAACTCCTTCCTGTGCTTTCAAGCACCTCCTAATGCTAGTGCCATGCTTGAACTCTATCATTCTTAGAAGCAACAGGCTGGTGAGAGGTTGTTAGTGCCATACCAGTGCCAGTACCTATTGCGGGGGCAGCAAAGGCACTCGTAGTAGGGAAGGCAAAGCCCCCTAATGTTACCTTACTACTCTACAAGACCATCAGGTTGGCCAGTAGCGGCACTAGTGCTCCTGATGGTTCTTCCCTTTTCCATTGATGGTAAAATTTGGTTTAATGAACCCAAATCTTAGTTAACCTGAATGGTTCTTCAACACCCCAAACTGCAAGCTGATAACTCAAGTTTAAACAGAAAAGAGAGTGGGAAGGAGGAAGAACAATGGAAATAGGAGCTTTATCATGATTTAGCTAAAGCCAGTATGGCCTCTACATCTAGGGTGGTTTTATTTGCTATTATACGATGGTTCCTTTATTTAGTCAAATAGAGTTACAATACCAGTACTCTTTCACTATTTTAGCAGAGTTTTTGCCTATATTCTTTGCTTACCCCCTTACAATGATCTCCCCTCCTATTTATAGAGGTTGGGAGGTTACAAATATAATTTTACAAGTTACAAATATGTTACATCAAATAATAAATGTATAAGATAATATAAACTCATGTAAATCGACTTCTGCAAATTACTTTCTGCTAGTGGGTCCCTCTGGCTGCTTTTTACATGTTAGTTTTGCAGGTTGCCTAGGTAGGTGCCTGCCTCATACTCAATCTTAACGGGGCCTTTAGATGGGCAAGATGATATATTCTACGAGCTGGAGCCCTCGGCCTAGGGTTAACGCTGCCCTTCAAGCAGCAAGGTCAAATTCACATTCGGTGAAGTGAGTTTGCACTATGCAAACTACTGGCTATGCATGCTGGGACTCTTCTAGTGAGCCTGGACTTCTACCTTGGCTTCATACTACATCTCAAGATCATGGTTAGTGAGCTAGTGCCTCTGATGAGTGTTCCTAGTCTTTAAAAAAGTCTGGGCCTCCTCCAACTGGTCTCATTTTTTATTGGGCCTTTCCCAGCCTATTTGTGTGATATCAAAAAATGCCTATAATACCTCCTAATGTAGCTGGGAAGACACGACATTTAATCAGAGGGTTAGTTATCTGAAGTTCTATCTAGACATTGAATGCATCTAGGTGGTCACACGGTTCATTGTTTCCATCATACAGCGGAATTGTGGGAACTTTGAGTTTGTGGGGGAGAGGCTGCAGTTCAATTTCTTTAGAGAATAATGAGTTACCCTCTTCATGAGCTTGATCATCTTGAGCTTGAGGGTGCTCTTCTAGTAACTTTAGCCTTTCAAACAATTCTTTTATCTCTGGGTCACAGGAGAAGCGACCCAAATTATTTCTCTGGCTGGACCTATTTGAGCTCTCAACTCGATGTGAGCCCCTAGGTTATTAACTATCGCGATTCTCACATGTTTGATGAGCCCCTGATCTTATTCACCAATTGGTGGAATGAGTTGAGTCAGAGCACTAATGCATCTACCCAACAGACTTTTCCTTCTGGGCTCTTTCACATAGCTACTGAAGTTGCATAGTGATCTTGACCTATTTTTGCATACACAGAGCTTGCACTTGCATTAGTACTTTAACCATATCTGCCAACTCTCTTATCATATTCTCTAATGTTTACTAGAGTTAGTGGCCAGTTTACACCTCATCAATTTTAGGAGTAGTAGTAGATTGGCGATGAGTTTTAGGGGGCAAAACGATAGCAGTGCTGGTAGCGGGAGCATCTATTAGCTAATCAATTGGAGCATTTGAGCTTCTAGGGGTTCTTCCTCTAGCCATTGTAGTTAGAAAGAAGATCAACCAAGATGCAGATGAGTCCCCACAAACGACACCAAAATGTTAATGGTGGAATTTGCTTTAGTCCAAATCTAGCCAATCCAAAGAGTTCTTAAGGACTCAAACTGCAATTTGGTTATGTAAATGAAGAATGAAAAGATGGTGAGGAAGAATAGCAAGAATGAAGAAGGATTTTTAACGTGATTTGGCTAAATCGGGTAGCACTATTCCCTACATCCACGATATTATTTTATTGATCTAATGAGATTTCTATAGAGTTTCAGTATATGTTTCTTAGGCTCTCTTACAATAATCTCCTCTCCCTATTTGTAAAGGCTAGGAGGTTACAAATGTAATTACACAAGTCATATTTCTGTTACATTAAATAATAAATGTAAATGACAAGTATGGCTCTTGCAAATTAGCTTCTACAGATTACTTTCTGTGAGTGGCCTCCTATTTGCTAGGTTTGTGAGTTGATGTGTGCTCATTCTATGCTCAATCTCTTCGAGCTTCTAGCTAAGCGGTGTGTTCTATCTCGCGAGCTAGAGCTTCTGGCCCAGGGTCGTTGCCAACCTTTGGCCAACAAGATCAAGCTCGCTTTTGGCAAAGTGAGCTTGTGCAGGGTGAATCATTGGCCTATGCGAGTCGAGGCTCATTCCTTAGTGAGCTGAGGCCTCTGCCTTGTCACGAGCTCCTATAGCTAGTGATCTGATGATCTTAGCTCTTTTCTCATTTGGATTTTTTCTACTATTGGGCCTTTGCCAGCCCATTTCATGCAGTACCAAAAAATACCCATAACAACGCACAAGCCTCATATGCTTTTGAAAAAGTCAAATCCACTAACTATAACCATCTGACCTACTTTCTAGCATCAATCAAGTTCTGATACCAACTGTCATAGGCCAATAGCTCTTATAACTATATCGTACAGTGCATGCAACTTTTGACTAATATACCTGTCTTTCAATAACTTAAAGCACACTTGGATGGATAATGCGAAAAAATAGATTTTGATTACCTATATAATTAAACCCTATGCTTAACTTGTCTATAGGAAAACATGAGTGTATAGTTAAAGCATCCATGCATATTAAATTACAAAGAATGTTCCACATAAGTAATCTTTAATGTACATCAAAAAGAGACTTTTTGAATAGAGAAAGGGAAAACTTAATTTTATTAATATATGTATTATATAGTTTTGACTATGTATGGTGAGTTTCTAAGCCATCACACTTTAACTCTTAGCTTGTGTCTTAGTGCTCAATTAGGTCATCGGCCGTACCCCCTAAGGAGCATTAAAAGCCAAAGTCCTTATGGCAAAATGAGACATTTTTTTCTGAACCAATATAAGGACTTTTCCTCTAATTTGGAAGGAAATTTATGAGCCATTTCATATGGAAGTAAAAATAAAAATGTAAGAATCACGATCATGTACTTTTCTATTCTTTTTGGACAAATGATTATGCTAAAATGACACAAATGTTCCCAAAATAAGAAAAATAAGAAAAAAAAAATAATACACAAGTGTCTTAGCTCCCAAATTGACATCACAAAACTTCCTCTTCATATTTGTTTTTATGTTAAATTTTATCTAAAACTAACTATATTTTCCTTTCAAATTGATTCATTAGATCAATTTGTGACACTATCAACATTTCCAGGTGCTTGATCTTCGTTATAAAATTATCCACTATTCCCAACTGCAGGAAGAAATTAAAGTGACGAAAACCGCCATGACCACCCGAAACGTATAAGATATACATTTTTGCACTCTACTCATCTCCTTGTCATTTGGACTTGCTCTTCCAGTTTTAATAACAAACATTAACATTTTATAAGGTAAGGATTAATAAATAATCTCCATCTACGTGTATGTGGATTGGAATAAATTGAAACGGCTTTAACTTACATCATTGAATAAGTTTTTATAGAATAAAATTCTGATCAAATACACATTTGGATTCATACTATTTATTACGTAAATCATATATGTAGAATTTTATATCAATACCCAACAAAGTACCACCAGTTCCACCATAACCTACCTCTCAAGTTAATTATCAAAAAGTTTTACATCAAATTTTGATAATTGAACTTCTTCAAATTTGATAATTCATTGTCTATCTCATGCTACTCAATAACTAATTTTTTTTATTTTGTATTATTGGAGAATGCTAAGACTTACAAATTTAGGACTTTGTTGCTTTGAATTGGATACATGGTGTCATAACTTTAGACACAAGCTTTGTTTTGAAGATTATATCAAAATTTTGTTAGTTACATTTTCTTTACATATGGTGATAGGCCAAAAATTTTGTAAATAGTGCAAAATTTAAAAAAATAAAATAAAATGAATTTTAGTGACAATACAAATATATTGACACAAAAAAAAACTACAGTAGCAAAAATGTTTATGTTGACTTCGAATTTTGATAATAGTCCAAACTCCGATCAACGGGGAGATTTTTCGGGATCTCTGACCTTTATTCAGTTCAAGTACAATAAAAATAGCAAGATAAACAGAGAAGAAGGAAAGAGCAAAGAAAAGACATAGGATTTAACGTGGTTCGGCCAAATCTGGATATCACCGGACCCTACGTCCATGGTAGCATATTATTGATATAGTGTTTCTACAAATTTACACTATTTGATTTCTGTTTTGGTAGAGTTTCGGCATAGTCTGACCTCTCTTCTTGTAGAGGAGCTCCTTCCTCATATTTATAGAGGAGGGGAGGGTTACAATGGTAATTATATATGTAGTAAAACTATTACATCAATATTTAATGTACAAGACAGAATATACAGACTAAATCTCTTTTTTCAGCTACTACGGATTGTCTTCTGCAGGGGGCTCCATTCGACCATTGGGACAAAGAATGACTAAGTCTTCTATCTGGCGAGTATGAGTCACTTGTTGCATAATTCAGGGTTGCGCTCATTGTTCTGGATGGGAATGTCAAACTCGCTTGTGCGGGTTGCGAGTGCGAGCCGGAGACGTCACCTTATGGTGCAGGCTGAAGAATATAGCATCCGAGGACTATTTGAGCCAGTCTTATGTCACTCTTTAGACTTCTCGCTTGTCCATCCAGTACAAACCGATTTCTTCATATAACAGTTTGTCACAAATATTATGTTTTTAATGATAATATAAATATGTTGTACAAACAAAAAAAAAATTAATAACAATATTGATTATCACAAATATTATATTTTTAGTAACAACATATTTATGTCATCATTAAAAGAAGTCTTATTGACGATATTAGCTATCACAAATATTATTTTGTATTCATACAAAAATTTTAAAATAAATTTTTATGACAACAATAATTGTCGCTAAAGTCATTAACAATGACAACAATATTTATTGTCATTAAATGTTAACTTTTTAGTGACTAAAAAATTCACCACTAACATAATTTTTAGTGATAAAAGGATTTAATCATCACAAAAAATGTCAGCTTATAGTGGCAACAACCTTTGTCACAAAATGGAAACTTTTAGTGACAAGCAACATTTGTTGTCACAAAAACTTTTAGTAACGGAATTTTTTTGTACACAAATATTGTTGTCATTATAAACCTTTTATGACAACTTACTAACATTTAGTAACAACATTTTTTGTCACTAAAAACAAATTTTCTTATAGTGCCTTTCGATCAAATCCTTAGCATCATTTCCTTGCTATTTGATGAGTTTTTGCTTCATTCACATGTTCCATATACTTTTGACAAGCCGATCCACTAACTATTGCCACCTGATCTACTTCTAGCACCAATTGAGCTTTGATATCAACTATCATAGGCTAGTAGCTTTTCTAATCATACCATGTAATGCATATTGCTAACTCTTGACTAATATGTTAGCCTTCTAATAACTCAAGCCACACTTGGATAGATAAAGGAACTAAATAGATTTTGATTACTAATGCAATTTAATCCTAGGCACAACATGTCTATAGGCAAATATGAGTGTATAGTCAAAGCATTCGTGCATACCAAATTTCAAAGAAAAATCTCATATAAGTGGCCTTTAGTGTACATCAAAAATGAACTTTCTGAACAGGGAAAGGGAAATTTTCATTTTATTATTATATATTTCATTACATAATTTTGAGTATGTAGGAAAAATCACTAAATCACCATACTTTGATCCCTAGCTTGTGCCTCAGTGCCCATCCGGATTACTAGACATATCCCTTAAAGAACATTTTATGTCAAAGCCCTTCTGGTATAATGAGACATACTTTTTCTAAGCAGGTCTTTTCCTTTAACTTGAAGGAGAATCTATGAGCTATCTCATATGGACACGAAGATAAAAATGCAATAATTGCAATCATATGTTTTTCTACTTGTATTAGACAAATAATATATGATAGAAAGATACAAATGCCCCCAAAATAAAAAAATAAGAAAAAAATAATGTACAAGTGTCTTTACTCCCAAATTGACACTATAGTACCTCCTCTTCATACTTGATTTTTATGTCAAATTTCATTCGAAATGAAACATATTTACCTACCAAATTTATTCACAAGGTAACAACTGACAACATTTCCTAGTGATGCTTCATCTTCATTATACAATCATCCACTATTCCCAATAGGAGGAAGAATTTAAAGTGACAAAAACCATTATGACCATCTGAAATTATTGAGGAAAATTAATAATTTGCACGTGGGTTGTCCTAGTTTTTAGTGAGTTTGTCTATCTAGTCATAAGAGTTTGTTTTTAACATGGGATAGTGTCTATTTTTATGTTACTTTCAATTATGTATTAGCCTATTTATAGGCTATTTGTTTATCAATGAAAGATGCAAAAAAGTATATCCTCTTCTTTCTCTATATCCTCTACTTCCTACTGTTATTATGCAAAAAATTTCATCAATTTTTCTTTTTTGTTTCTAACAGTGGTATCAGAGCAGATCATGAGAAGTGTAAAAAGTGAAATTGATGGCTTCCAAAAAATTTGTACAGCTAGCCATTCCATGCTTTGATGGTCACTATGACCATTGGAGCATTCTCATGGATAACTTCTTAAGGTCCAAGGAATATTTGACGGTTGTTGTTTCTAGAGTAGTAGAACCAGGAGAAGGTGTTGTGCTGATAGATACACAAAAGACGGAGCTTGAAAGGCTAAAGTTGAATGATCTTAAAGCAAAGAATTATCTCTTCCCAGCTATTGATTGCTCAATCTTGGAAACCATTCTTTGCAAGGACACCACCACTCATATTTGGAATTCCATGAAGAAAAAGTACCAAGATACAATAAGGGTTAAGAGGTAGTAGCTTCAAACACTTCGTTTGAAGTTTGAAATCCTTTGAATAAAGTTAGGAGAATTAGTTACAGGCTATTTTTCAAGAACAATGGTAATCATTTACAAGATATGGATCCATGGTGAAAAAACATAGGATGTTCTCATTGTTAAAAAGATTCTTTGATCCTTAACACTAAAATTTAATTTTGTTGTCTATTCTGTAGAAGAAGCTAATGATGTTAGTTTACTTTCAATTGATGAATTACAAAGTTCTTTGTTGGTTTATGAGTAAAAAATTAACCAACAAGAATAAGAAGAGTAAGCATTGAAAGCCTTATCAGAAAATCACTCTACACCTAATAGAACTGATAGAGGACAAGGAAGAGGTAGAGGTTGAGGTAGCGAAGGCAGAAATAATAATGATCATGGGAACCAAGAACAAAATCATCATCATCAAGAGAGTCAATTTCAAGGAAGAGGTAGAGGACGTGGAAACCACTACTCAACAAATTATAGATCAAAGTCAATAGACAATTCTAATGTTGAATATTATAGATGTCATAGGCATGGCCATCATAAATTAGAATGTCAAATTGATTTGAATAAACAAAGTGGGGATCAAACTAACATTGCAAAAAAGGAAGAAGAGGTGTTTCTTTTGATGGTGTGTCACATGAAGAAAAAAACTCAACAAAACATGTCATATTTAGACACTGGCTATAGCAACCACATGTGTGGAGAGAAGGAGGCATTCTCTGACTTGGATGAATCCTTTCGCACTCTATTAAGTTTGGTGATAACTCCACAATTTTTGTTATGGGAAAAGGAAAGGTAACAATCCAAAAGAAAGGAAATTCCACCCACACTATTGCTAATGTACTTTTTGTGCTAGATTTAAAAACCAACATGCTTAGTGTGGGTCAATTACAAGAAAAAGGATACAAAATTTTTATCAAAGATGGAGTATGTCAGATTCAAGATGCAAAGTTAGGCTTAATTGCTCAAGTTAAGATGATGGCAAATCATATGTTCCCACTTGATCTCCACAACATAACTTATTCAAGCTTCTCAGTAAAATTGAAAGATGAGGCATGGCTATAGCACTTTCACTATAGGCATCTAAATTTTGGCATATTGAAAACACTACAACAGAAGAACATGGTGATAGGTCTTCCTTAAATTACAGCTCCTTTTCAAGTTTGTGAAGAATGTGTTGTGAGCAAACAATACCATAATCAATTCCCACAAAGAAAATCTTGGAGAGCAAAGAAGGCATTGGAGCTTGTTCATTCTAACATTTGTGGGCCAATAACACCATATTCTAATGGAGGTAAAAGATATATAATTACCTTCATTGATGATTATAGTCATAAGATATGGGTTTATTTTTTACAAGAAAAATTTGAAGCCTTTGTAGCTTTTAAAAGCTATAAAGCGCTTATTGAGAAAACCCAATGAAAGTTTTTTGCATGGATCGTGATGGAGAATGTTAGCCTTAGAGGTTGTTAGATCAGGATACTCTAAGCTATACTAGTTTTGAATATTGAAAAAGCAATTTTTAACTAACAATATGCTTTAGTGTGTTGAATTTATTTTTCAGGTGTTTTCATTCAAGAATAGTGAAGAAGTTCAAGATTAAGTGTTTTATGATTTTTTATTTTAATAGGATTCTATGTAAAAAACTAAATCAATATTTGATCCAGTTATTTTTAGAAGATGAAGTGAGAAAACTTTTTTTTTTTTAAAAAAAAAGGAAATTCTACTGCATACTTCGATGCAACATCGATGTACTAAAGAACTGTGAAAAATCTTCATAAACAAATTGAAGTCACTTTGATGTATTAAATAAAACTTCACAGTTAAATCGATGTTACTTCGATATATGAGCAAAAATCTCATTAATAAATCGATACAACTTCGATGTATCGACTAAAAATCATTACCGAAGGTTTGGAAATTTGTCTACTTCGATGCATAAATCGATGTATAGCTTTAAACAATACATTGTACTTTGATGTTACACCGATGCATTAGAGAATAACAGACTATAATCGATGTTATATCGATGTACGAACTGGAAAATTAGTTTTTTTAGTTATAGACGGTTATGGCAGGTATTCTAGTCCAACCACCTTCTATATATATGAGATTTTCACATATCTTTTCATATCATTCAAGTGCAAAAATTGATCAAGAGAGAAACGCTCGAATTACTCTAGAATCTTCAAAGCTTTTCAATTTTTCTGGATCAACACTGCTTCAAGTTTATCAAGTTTTATTTGAGAATTTCTTCTCAAATGTTGGTATTGTATATCTGACTCTATTCTTAATTGTATTTCGTTTATTTGAGATTTCTAGGGTTTAGAAATCTGTATAGGTTTAGAAGAACCTATTGTAAATCTTCTAGGTTAGCAAGAAACCTATTAATTTCTTATGGATTCATTGTAAAGACTAACATTTCAAAAGCCTGTCAATCTTGAAGGTTTTCTTTTATAATTCAGAGGTCTTTCGGTTGAGAAAGATCAAGTGGAGTAGACTTGAATTATGGTTTCAATTCAAGTT
>JANHAO010005675.1:0-22324 GCA_026873985.1 Saraca asoca | reverse complement strand
AACATGGATTATACGTCTCTTTCATCAGGTATTCCTTTAACCCACTGTATTATTGAGATTAAATATGTTATAGATTAGACTAATTATGATCATAGGTTTTTCAATTGTTGTTATATTGTGGGTGTTAAGGTTATAGCTTTCAAAGAAATAGACCACCACTCTCGTTTTGCTTTTTGTCCAATTCCCCAGGATAACTTAAAACAGAAACAGCTTAAATGTTAAAATCACCCAAAACAAATAAACTTGATAGATTAAGAATCAGAAAAGATAGGGAACTCTAATGAAGGCAATGTTTAATAAAACCAGAGTCTGGTTCAAAGTTGGAAAATGTCTTCATAACAATCTGGGGAGTAAGACAATAATATGAATTGAATGGGCACTTAATAACTCTATCATAAATTAATTTGCAAAATTGCAAACTGTGATTCTGAATAAAACATCAATCTCAAGAGACAATGATGACAACACAGAATGTTTAAAGGAGTAGGTAGAACCATCGAATCAATCTCGCCTTATTGCATACAGTTATTACAGTTGGCATAATGGGTATATTATCATTCCAATTACATGTAAATCATTAAATCTTGTATTTTCATCCACCTAAATCAACTTATATTTTCAGCTTAATTGCCACATGCCAAGGATTTCACCCATTTAAATCAACTTGTATTTTCAGTTTTTCTGCATGTAGTGAGGTGGAAATAACAATTCAAAGAAGAAAATTTTAGTACTTCCTATATAGTCTTATCCAATGTTTTAAAAAATGAATTAGATAATACATCAAAAAAGTCATCAGATCATAATTTGATTGGTTGAATCGATTAAATCAATGGTTGAAGCGGATGATGTCATAAATGTAGATTTATATAAATTTATTAAAAAAATAAATAATAGGTAACCTATACTATAAATATGAGTTCATATTTAATATAAAAAATAAAAAATTAGAAGAAATTAAGTAAACTAATGAGTTTTTAGTCAATTAAGTGTTAAATTTCTTCTTTATTTTGTTAATTTTTGATTACATATAGACTTATTAGACTAACCCAACCAAAAAAAAAAAAGAAATCTAAAGGTTAAAAAAAAAATTGACCAATTTTCTGATTTTTTCTAATTTTTGCCAATTTAGACTGATTCAAACTTACTAAAATAATTTTTTGGGTCAACTCAAATCGAAAAGTATAACGATTAGTGGTTGAATCGATCAGATGGTTTGGTTTTCAAAATAGTGGTCTCATCTCTATCATCAACAATAGAAAACATTTTTGATAACTTATGATTTAGCCTTCTGTTGATGGTGGATTTTGGTTTAATCCGCATCCGCCCAATGGAGGGAGTTCTTTCAGGACTTAAGTAGTTCTTCGATCTCGGAAATGAGAAAGGGGGGTGCCAAATGGCAGGAAGGCCGAGGGAGAAGAAGAGAAGAATATGTAGAGATTTAACGTGGTTCGGCCAAATCTGGGTGGCACCGGACCCTATATTCATGAAGATAGTTTTATTATATTGGAAAAGTGTTTACAGAATTATTTGCCATAGTTTTCTAGTAGAGCTTCTGCTAGTTCTTCTCCGTCCTCTTTTCTTTACAATGATTCTAGCCCCCCATTTATAGAAACATGGAGGGGTACAAATGGGACTAAAAACTAGGAGTATATCTATTATATCAAATATTAAATGTACAAGACTGCCTAGGATACTAGGGACTAGCTCCAGTAGGCCTCCTTTTGCAAGTGGAACCTGTTGGCCGTATTTGCAGGATAGCGGTAGAAGTTGTGTGCCAGCTTTATGCTTGAATTTAATGAGCTTCTAGTTGGATGAGGTTGTGTTGCCGCGGGCTTGATCCTGCTCGTCAAGAGTACGACTGGTATCCAACTTCGAGCTCATTTGTTCAGTGAACTCGGGGGGTTCTGCGAGGTGAAGGCTTCTGCACAACGATTTGGGGAACTCCTTGTTGGGCCAGGTCTAGCTTTCCTTGGGCTCTCGCCAGCCTTCTGCTCGATTCTAATTTCCACCAATATCACCTTCAATATTTGGAATTTCATTAAATCTTATTTGCTTACTAAAGTTGAGGGGAATACGTGGCTATACTTCCAAAAACCTGCAAAGCAAGTAATAATTGTTTAAGTTTCTATACTTTTAGCAAATGAACTGAGACAAATTAGGAGGAAGAATTAGTAATTAAATACTATAACAAATATGATAAACAATAGTTAAGTTAAAAGGAGTACCCAAGTTAAATTTTGAAAAACTTCTTTATAAACAATATTGTTTGTTTAACTGTGACGTTGGTTCTCTTTGTTATGGATAAGAATTTTTAACTCTCCTTTGCGTGATACCCTTGAAACAACAAGAGTTGTTTGTGATTGAAAATTGGGTTGTGAAGGTATAGAACAACATATGAAAGAGATTGCTTTTGACTTTTTTTGACTTTTATTGATGGTCATAGTATATGGAACAATTAAAGGATATCGTCTTCTTTGCGATTTGAATGGCCATTTTGATTCTAGTGGGGAAAGGTTCATTCTTGGTATGAAAATTTTGTCGCCAAAATGAGTTCTAGTTAAGAATTTTGCTCCAATGACATGATTATCTAATTCAATCACAATTAACCTAGTGCCATTGCATAATCCTGCTATTTGATCAATATTTCTAGGCAACATGATTGGAATACCAACCTTTAGAGTGATCTGGTGGTAAGGCAAGCCTAAGCAATTCAAAGTAATCAATACCTCTTATGTGTACAATTTTACTTGAACATTGATGTTAAAACTTGCTTTGCAAACTGAGTCTTAAGTAAGTTTTCTCTTCTCTAGGAATTTGTGATAGCATGTACTCATTTGGATTTTGGACAATGCCAAGTGTTAGTGCTTATATGGCGCTATCCTTCAAGAATTGAGGATCCTTGTAGTTTTTTTGGTAGCAAAGGATATGTGCTATTCACAAGTGGATCTTTAAATTTAGTTTGCAAAAGATCACTTGGAACTATTTTAGCTTCTTCATCATTAAGTTCCTCAAGCTTTTCATCCTTAACTTTTAGAATCCATTCAGCAAACTCTTTTAACTGGTCTATGTCACATGGTAAGGGATTTGATTGCAATTTCATGTTTTTTTGTCAATGTTACAAATAAGAAGAGTTACTAGTTGTATGGATTATATCAGATCTATGGCATTCTACAATTAGTGGTAATATTTGTCTAAAGTCTTCGTAAAAAAACAACAGATTTACCACCAAATGGTAATTTAGGACTACTTGGAACATCTAGTTGCATAATATCTCTTAAGCTTTTATCAAGAGCTTCAAAGAAATGCTTATAAACCATGGGTGCTTCATCCCATACAATGAATTTACATCTTCACAACAATTATGCAAGTTCAATCCCTTGTTTGATATTGCAAGTGGAATCTTCTATTATGTTCAACGGAATGTAGAAGCGAGAGTGTGTTGTTCATCTACTAGGAAGAATCAATGATGCAATTCTCCTGGAAGCAACTATTAAAACAATGTGACCTTCACATTTTGATGTAGAAGTAAAAGTTCTCCATAAGAAAGTTTTCCTGGTGCCACCAAAACCATGAACAAAGAAAATACCACTTTCATTGCTATGAATCGAAGTCATGATTATGGTGAACACAATTTTTTGCTCTATAGTCATCATGCTTATTAACCTGTTAAAAGTTGATAGCAATGCAGCTTGATTATAGTTTAATTTTTAGCAAGTAAACCACTCTCGTTATCTACAAAGTCTCTATTTGTTAGAATTAGCATGAGAGGGTAATCCTTCAAGGATCTACCATTAATCCTTAATAATTTATCAATTTCAAGCAATGCATACATCTTCAATTATTCATTAGTGAGAATCAAATATGGGAATAAGAGGGAAAATTGTAATTATTACAACATATATGATAAGGATTATATTCGAAGATTATCTTTTTTTTTAATGTTGCAGTAAACTAAATATGTTGTCTTATTGATTATCAACCAATGGTTCATTCAATCGTATTAAAAAAAATCATGAATGACTAAGAAGGTGACAATATTTTATAAGTAGTACTTGATGATAACGTCACACATGATATATGTTTTAGACTAATAATTATTAATAAAATAAAGTTTTTGTGTGAATTAAAGTAAAGTATGCTATACTAAACTAAAGTATATTGTCTTGTTGAATTTGAAACGATGCTTCATTCAATCATGTTAAACAAAATCATGCAAGAGTAAGAAGGAGGCAGAATTTTATAAGTAGTACTTAAACATAAAATTAATAACACCATGATAAATGTTTCATATTGATAATTATTAAAAAAAACCTTACTAATTTCCAGGCAGCAGGGTTTACATCCTAAAAATTACATGTAGTAAAGCATATATCTATCACTTCTTAGTTGGATTTAACAACAATGTAATAGGGAATTTAACAAAAGTCTTCACATTTAGAAATAATCAAGATGAAAGATAATTTTTATCACAAAAAAGAAAATAAGATTACAACTTAAGTTAGTATTTGAAAAATTAAAAAAAAACTCATAATCATATACTCATACAAATTCTTAGAGTTTACTGAAAGATGATAAGTAAGACTACATGTATAAAAATGATAAGTAAGAAATGAGATGTTGTACTAACCTTCATTGAGCATTCTTATTTGTTGTACGTATTAAATGTCTTTGGACCAAAATTTCCAAGTTTCCTACCACATATATTCAAGATGGGAGGCACTACTTGAGAGTAGCATTTTAACAAATAATTTCCTTTTGCAATGTCCACTATCCCACACAGACACCTCTTTGATTGCCTGTATAAACTCTTTATCATCTTTAAGAAGGCCTAATGGGTAACATGCTTGAGGAAAGGTCTTATGGAGTGAACTGTTTACTTTAAGTATATCATCATATGAAGTTGGAACCTTGACTTTGGTCAACAACATCCTTAAAAAATATTTTTCACCGCTACATGGTGGCACATAATGCAATCTACCAATTGCAAATCCACATTTCTATGGGTACCACCTTTGATCACATAAACTTTGATGGGAATTCAACATAGGTTAGTTTTCTTGCTTTAGGATGTTAGTATAGATGTTTTATAGACCATCAGTGTAATATCTTGAAAAAAATAAAATAAGAAAATAAAAATACAATATATTTTTTTTGGACTAAAATGAAGATTTTAAAAATTTCATTGAAACCATAATATAATTTTTCCGTCTTCCATGAGGACTTTTCTGAAGATGTTGGGGTCAATGGAGGCCAAAACACAAATTTTTCCATTTTAAGTTATGATATATTTTTCCAGCATGGCTTTCTTCTTTGCGTCTGGTCTTTCATTTTCTTAAAGCTTCTTCTGCATCAGTGTTCTTCTTCCCTTACTCCGATCACACCTTCTTGTGTCGTCACCGTCTAACTGCATCCGGTCGCTGTCCATTCTTCTTCTTTCCTTCTCCAGTGACTTTTCTTCTCTAGCCAGCATGACATTGCCTTGTTTCCCTCTCTTGGCAGCTCTCCAACTGAGCCCAAGCTAAGCTTGCTGGTAGTGTTCCAGCTCAAGACAAGTTGTCTACCAGTCCATTAGACTCTTGTGAGTATTCCTAGAATAAAAAATTTATTTTATAGTAACTTTACTTCATGATTTCGAGAAATTTATCTGAAACCCTCATATTCTAATGTTGATAGAAGTTGAAAATTTTCTTGTTGTTTTGCTTTAGAAATATTCCCATTGGAGAACTGAGCCCATCAATATCTAATTTTTTTGAGTTCCAGCTGATTATCCAAGTAGGTAGTTCTGTGATTGATTTGAACATTATTAGCTTCTAATATTGTAGTCTAATACTAATATAGGATAGTTGTGGTTAATTAAAGGACTTCAAATTTACATCCAAGGATTTATTTTGATTCCATTTATTCTTGAATAGGTTGAACCATTCAAATTTTCTAGTTGGGTGATTTATCACTTTGTCATCTTTTCATTAGAAATTGATTAGTTAAGAAGCCTTTAAGGTGTGTGGATAATCCTCATCTCTTGATAAATCCTATTTATAGTATGAAATAATTTTATTATATGGAATACTATGATTCTTTTTGAAAAATGGGATTTTTGTATATATTAATGTGGTTTCGAAAGTTTAATGGTATGTTGTATATATGAAAAATAATTTGCCATGATGAAATTGTACACTTTTTTGAACTAATGATTTCATGTTATTATATGATGTATAAATATGAAAAGAACTTGGCATATTTTTGTATTTTGTGATGAATACGATCTACAAAACTTGTGATTTCATATTTCTGAGATATGAAATTTTTGATATTTCTGAAATTATGCTACCTGGAATGATTGACAGTACTCTTGGACTCTTGACTTCTGATATCATAATATGAATAGAAATGTTTATTGCCTTTGGTTATAAAGGGTAGCATAATGTTTCCTAATTGATTTATTATTTTGAAATTTTGGATTCATTGGTAATTCCCTGGAAATCCTCAAGTGCACTTATGATTGGTATGACTTGTTAGACAAATAAGGAGGAGAATTATTGATGTCGACATATTCGATTGGTGCGTTAGGATGGTTATGGAGATCTCGGTAAGGTTGGTTACCTATAGGGATTATTCCTTGGATCCTAATAGTAATTGAATAAAATAGTTATTATGAATATTTTGTTATTTGAAAATTGGAAAATTTTAGAGAAGTAAACCACATTGAACTTTCCTTGTTTATGTTACAAGAATTACTTTATAGAATTACACATTTTACTTATTTTAGCTATATGAAGTAAAAGAAAAATTTAGCTTTTCATGGGATTATCTGCTCATTGAGTTTCTTTGAAACTCATTCCTTCTTTTCCATGATTTTTTTACAGCCAAAGGATACTCCTATAGTTCCCTCACACTGTTCTAACTTAGGATCTGCTCACTGATCGAGTGGATCACACCATACGAAGATTTAAAGTATAACAATGATGTAAAGTTTTAGCAGTTGGTAGGATTGTATGCACGCATATATGTTGATTGTGGAGTGCCTAGTAGGATATAAATTGTGTTGTTTTAGGCCATTGTTATTTTGTATCACTGTACAAGTTGTGGTGGGTGTAACCTTTTTATTGTTGTATAGGCCTTGTGCCCAAACATCTAAAAAATATAGGGAACTCTGTTGGATTTTTGGTAGAAATGGACATGTGCATATTTAGTTATATATTGGTGTAATTATATGTCTTAGTCTGTTATTTTGCATGGCCAGGCTTGTAAAGGGCGTGACAATAGATTGTAATAACATAGAAACTACGTATCTTAGTATATTTAATAAACATGACGTTTTGACCTCTTTATTAATTTAGTTTTAATATATATATGTTTTGATATATGTGTACCATATTAGATAAAGTCCTTGAAATATAATTGTGTATAAATTAATTACAATTGGGGTTTTAATTATGAGATAATTTATACATATAGTTATATTTCTAAATATCCCTAGTTGTTAAATTATTGAGAAAACAAGATATCAATCATTCATAAGTAAACTAGCATATATCCTTTCACATTTTTCTAGAAGAATGCAATGATCTCATATATTGTAGATATGCAGAAATTTGGAACATATGACTGGATTGACCTGCCATGAGAAACTATATGGAATGTTACCATATGTCAATGGAATTCTTATATAAAGGTGGTGTAAGCGATTCTTAGACTTGAGATTAATATGGTACCTTATGTATAAAGTTGTGTACTTTGATTTATTCCAGACTGACACTCTTAAATAATAGCATGAATATTCGTGCATCATGAAATACATAAAGCTAGTGATTGATCAAGAAAGAATCCATCCTTTTTGGTAACAAGGAAATATATTCAAAAGATGTTTTGACACTTGTGCTATGATCAAAATTATAAGCCTATGTATTGATATATACATAAAAGGAGTTTTATGTATAATCAATTATAAGATAGCACATAGTCAAACATGCACTTATAATTGGACATTTAAATTAGGGTTGACACTTGAACCATACCCTAAATCCAATTTCAATATCAAGAGATAAAGGGATTGAATTACACATTAACACCTTGTTATGAAACGTTCTGATTTTCACAAACCTATTCCTAATGTTTGGGTGGTTATGATACTTTGCTAGAAGCCAATCATGATCTATAAATTTATTTGAATAATTTAGGGAAATTATGTTTCAATGAAAAAGAGTTTTAATTTAATTAAGCTTATAGAAGCTTGAAAATAAATTTATTGCCAATATGTATAGAAACCTAAAGGGTCACAAATAATATAATCTCTTTGATCCAAAGTCAAAGGAAAAGTTAGAATGTAAAATGTTCTGAATTCAAAAGTTGAATTAGTGAACATCTTGAAAATTTGAAATGATTAATTAAGTATTCTAATATGATTAGAAGTTTTAATTAATCAATGATTTTATAATTTTAATAGAGATTACAATGATTAAATAGTAGTAAATTTCCAATATTGATATTTGAGTGTTGTTAGAATATTTATATTAACTCTAAAAGAGATCATAAGTGAAGGAATGATTCCTTACTTAGAAAGTTGTTTAATTAATGAATTAAAACAATCTAAGGATTATTGAATAAGAGAGTTTATGAGTTTGCACTTATAGTTTGGGCTTATTGGACACAAAAGGAGAACGCATGAGGGGTAATGAGTTTGGACTTATTAAAGATTATGGACTCCTTGGGCCAAGATGGTAGCACACAAACTTAGAGTATTAACCCTTGTAGTGTAGCCTATTCACTTGGTGAAATGGACAACACAAGCAAAGGGAAACTATAACTTGTGCACCACTATTGTTTGCCCCTACTCTAGTACTTAATATCTTCTATTAAATAGAAGAAATGCCAACTCTTTGAGAGTGAGACAATATAATACATCAATCACATGTGTTGTGTGTCCAAAAATACTCTTTTAGTGTGATCTCTCTTCTCATCTGCTATTTGCATTCAAACACCAACCTTAGTCAAGTGAATATATGATTCCTTGGAGAGTTAGCATCTCTTAAGCTAAGGAGTTGATTTTCCTACTTTACCTATTACGTGAATATTAGTGGAGGCTTTGAATCAAATTGGTTCATGAGGATCACCATTGGTATTAAATATTAAATCTGAAGGAGTTGCCTAAAGACAATCCAGAGGATTTGATCATATAGCTTGTTAGAGAGTTTGTGAAATTACTTAGAGATCAAATTTATAGTTGAAGACTAGGGATTCCAAGAACAACTATCAAGAAGGTATAATTCAGATCATTACTTTTAAGTTATTTGAATTATACAATACTTTAATGAATTAATTTGTAAACAACATGATTTAGGTTTCGGAAAAGTTTCAAAATTTTGCTGTACATATTTGATGCTTTTGATCAATTTTTTCTAACATAGGATATATCTTATTTGCTTCCATCCATGCAAGGAACATGCTTTGTGCAATAGAGGCCTTGCTTATCGCAACATCAATGTCAACACATCTTTATAGTATACAAATTGCTCATTTGGACGTTGAAAGTGTAGTCTTTCAATAGGTGGCCATTTGTAATGAATATCATAACCAAAAATCCACCAAGTGGTTTTGCAAGGAGAGATACAATGACAATCAAGATACATCTTGATCTTATCCACTTGTTGGTTGTTGTCATCACTATTGCCAATTTGATCAAGAGCTGCAATGGCTTTATTGTGATCTTTATTAATGTATTTAAATAGATACTTAATAAATCTTGATTGATTGCATGCTTCAATATTAATATGTGCTTGATATCATTAACAAATGAGGATTGTCTCCACCTCTAATAGCGTATACATTACTATTCTAGGATGACCATGGCTCAATCAGGTTAGGACCATTGTCTCCAACCCTTATTTGTTGATGAAGTTCCCAAAGATTGGAGGAATTGGGGAAGTGTTGGTGGATCAACAAGTTGCTTGAATGTGTTACATAGCGAGTTTGGCTAAGAGCTAAGAAAGCACTAGTGGAGTGAAACTAGTAATTATTAGTGAAAGGAATAATGAATGTCAAATGGTAGACTCAACATTGCTTGACATTTAACTTGATAATCTTGGTTGGCTAGAGTTGGGTTGGGATATAGAAGAAGTGTGGATGTTTAGAGAAAACAATAAGAGACTAGTGAAAATTAGGGTTAAATTAGAAGACGCAGATTGGGGTTGATTAGTAAAGCTTTTGAAAGATTATATTGAAGTGTTCACTTGGACGCTCACTGACATGCTGGGGATAGACCAAAGAGTGGCTTGCCATAGATTGTTAATTGACCCAAGTATAAGCCTCGTGCAATAGAAAAAGAGAAACCATGGCCTCGGACGACAAATGGATTAGGAAAGAAGTGGAGAAATTGCTGAACACTTTATTAGGGAAGTCCCACACACCACATGTTAGCAAATATGGTCTTGGTAAAAAAAGCCACATAAGGATGGAGGATTTGGGTGGATTTCATAGATCTCAATAGGGCATGCCCTAAAGATTCATATTTGCTCCTAAACATTGATTAGCTAGTGGATAGCGCAATGGGATTTGAAATTCTCAGTTTTGGGGATACGTTCTTAAGCTACAATCAACTGAGAATGCATTCCAAAGACAAAGATAAAACAATGTTCATAACTGATCAGAGGACCTTCTACTATAGAGTGATGCCATTCAGATTGAAAAATGCAGGAGCAACATGTCAAAAGATGATAAACAAGATGCTTTCGGAGTAGATAGGTAGAAGTTTAGAGGTTTGTATTGATGATATGATAGTTAAGTTGAGGAGTTCAAAGCAATATTGATTGGATCTAGAAGAGACATTTAAGATCCTGAAAATTTTTTAGATGAGATTAAATCTAAAAAGGTGTGCATTTGGGATAAAGGTGGGAAAGTTTCTTAGTTTTATACTAACTGAGAGGGGCATAGAGGCCAACTCATCCAAGTGCAAGGCTATAATTGACATGAGGAGCCCATCGACCATAAAGGAAGTGTAGATGCTCAATAGGATGATTGTGGCTTTCACATGTTTCATATCCAAGTTAGCTGACAAACATGCTCATTTCTTTAAGTTACTTAAAAAAGCTAAAAATTTTGAATGGACTAATGATTGTAAAAAAGCATTTCAAGAGCTAAAAAAGTACCTAGTCATACTATCCATACTTACTCGAATAGAGCTGGGAGAAACATTGTATAAGTATCTGGTAGTGACCATAGAAGCAGTAAGCTCAATGCTTATCTGGGAAGTTGAAGGAGAATAAAAATTGGTGTACTTCACAAGCCACATGCTACACATGGCAAAAACAAGGCACTAGAAAATAGAGAAGTTAGCCTTTGCCTTGTTGTCAATATCCAAGAAATAAAAACTTTACTTTTAAAGCCACCAAATTGTAATTTGAATGGATGCTTTGATTCGGCAAGTTCTACAGAAACCTTATCTGGTAATTTAGTTAATGGCTTTGACAGTAGAGTTATTAGAATATGGACTCATTTACAAAGCAAGGAAGGTGATAAAATCCTAAGCATTGGTAGATTTTGCTGTAAAATTAGCAAAAATAGAAGAAATTGAGTTGGATAGCCAAGCAAGATGCTATACATAGATGACTTATTGAACAGAAAAGACAGTGGGGTAGGGGTGATTTTGGAAGGACTAGTAGACTTAGTCTTGGAATACTCTCTAAAATTTGGCTTCAAAGCAACTAACAATTAGGAAGAATATAAAGCATTGATAACTGTGTTAAAGTTAGCAAAAGAAGTGGGAACACAATCACTGAAGGTTAAGAGTGATTTTCTGCTAGTGATTGCCTAAGTCAGGGGAGATTATGACATAAAAGAGTTGACACAGGCAAAATAGGTTGGCATAGGAAGGAACCTATTAGAAGGATTCAATTTTGAGCTAACGAGAATTCCTAAAAACGAAAATGATCTCCTGGACATATTGGCCAAGTTGGCCAACACCAAAATAGTGGTAAAAATAGAATTGTAATTCAGGAAAGGTTGCAGTCCCCTTGCACAAATGAAGTAATGCATACAGAGCAAGAGGAATCCCGGTTAACCCCAATCATGGTGTTCTTAGAGGAGGAATGATTGCTAGAAGATAAAAAGAAGGTAGAAAGGTCAAGTGTGGAACAACACATTTTTTCATGAAAATGGGACAATTATATAAGAAAATTTTGGCTCTCATCACTAAGATGCCTTTGGCTGAGCAAAGCCAATTATGTTCTAAGAGACATTCATGTAAGCATTTGCAGGAGCCATATGATAGGATTAGGGATTGCACTAAAGGCTGTTAAGATGGGGGTATTTGAGGCCTAAAATGAAAAAAAAAAAGCTTTGGAACTTGTACGAAGATGTGAAAAGTGCCAGAAATTTGTAAAGGTTCAAACGCAGCCTACAGTAGAGCAGATATCCATTTTCATTCCCTGGCGAGGCATAGACCTCCTAGGACCTTTCCCAATCACTCTCAGTTAGTTAAAGTATGTGTGGTAGTAGTCGATTACTTTACCAAATGAATAGAGATAGAACCCCTCATGACCATAACCTTAAATAACGTGTAAAAGTTCATTTGGAAAAACATCATTTGTAGTTAAAATTTTTGAAAATATAAGCTTTGGTATAAGAAAATTGCTAATAGCTCTTTTTAGGTATGGCCTCCTTGTAACAATCATATCTAATAATGAAAAGAAATTCACTAGTGACAATTTTCAAAAGTTTTGCCAAAGGTATATTCATAACTACACATCTATTATGAAAACATGAATCTCATATGTCTTCAAATGAATGTGGGGATTAGGCAAAGGTTTACATTCGTCGAGTACCCCCAATCAAATAAGCAAACCAAGTTGGCAAATAGGATCATCCTAGAAGGGCTGAGAAAAAGGCTAAATGAAGCAAAAGGAAAATGGGTCGAAGAACTACCAAGTGTTCTGTGGTCATACAGAGCCACCATTCATTCTACCACTGCAAGACTCCTTTCATGCTCATATATGGGAATAAGGCCATACTTGTAGTTGAATCAGGGCTATGCTCTAATTGAAGAGAATAATATGAGCATCAAGCAAATAAAGAAAGGAGAAGAGAGGAGCTAGACATGTTGATAGAGACAAGAGAGATGGCTTAACTTTGAAGCGGGCACCATAAAGCAAAAATTGCTAAAGTTATAAATAGAAGAGTATAAAACAAGGAGTTTGTGAAGGGAGATTTAGTCTTTCGATAGGTCGATGGACCACATGAGGCAATGATGGAAGGTAAATTAGCAATAATATGGGAAAGACTATTTAAAGTATGGAAGAGCTTGTCAAATGGCACTTATCATCTAGAAACTGTTCAAGGGAAGCCCTTTCCCTGAATGTGGAACATATTGCACTTAAAGTTGTACCATATGTAGATCTAATTGTTGTGAACAACAAATCATGTAGCCAAACAAAATGAAATGAAAAATTGAAAGATTACTATATCATAGGCCCTCTTAGATCGAGCAGACCCTTTGGCACTAATAAAAGACCAAGCAAACCCCTCGACACTAATAAAAAACCAAATAGATCCCTTGGCACAAATGAAAGACTGAGCAAATCCATTGGCACAAATGAAAGACTGAGGAGATCCCTTAACACTAATAAAAGATTAAGCAAACCCCTCAATGCTAATAAAAAGCCAATCAAATCTCTCGACACTAATAAAAGACTACGCAGATCTCTTGACGCCAATAAAAGGTTGAGCAGTCATTTTGATATTAGTAAAAAACATATGTAAAGGGAAGCTATTGAAGCATGAAATTAAAACTCAAACACAAGATAAATTGATGTTAAGAAAGCCAGGTTGCGGCTTGGATGATCAAAAGATTAACAAAAGAAAACAAGCGATAAAGTACAAAGCCTTTTGAAGGCATGAAAGATTGGCAAGATAAAACAAGTGATAAGTAAAACCCATTGATGACTTGGACAATTAGAAGGTCATAAAAAAAAGAGAAGAATGACAAACAAGAGGCTCATTGGAGGCTTAATCAATTAGGAAACTCAATAGTGTAAAAGTAATAAAAGTCATTAGACAAAGTGCAAAGAAGGTAAAAGCCCATTGGAGGTACGCAACATAAAAAGAATGTTATACAAAAGCTAATCAAAAGAATACTATACACACAAAAAAGATTCATAAGTAAATCTATTAATATGGCTGATCGGTCTATTTTATACAAGAAAAAAGAGAAGAGTACAATGATAGTAACAAAGGCAAAACAAAAGCCTAACATTCTTTCAATTCTTCCAAAACCTATTCCAAGGGCTTATCTCTGTTGATCTTAGAAAGGTTGACCGGCAGGACCAGGTTAAAATGTTGAATTTGGTGAATAGCTACCAAACCCACTGTGGAACATAGGATAGGTTAGATTTTTGGCCTCAACAATAGTAACCTTGAGTTTTTGGTCAAAGGCTATTTCACTTTCCTCTTACTTCTTCTATTTGACCTTGAGCTCTTATGCCTTGGAGGAAAGTTGCTTTGCCAACTTCTCACTCTTTAAGGACAAAGAATCTCGTTCTTTGACCAGCTTAGCTATATAACTGGTAAGGTTAAAGATTCTTTTGTTCCAATTGGCCAATTCATTAGTTTTGGCCTTGACATCCTTCCTCAAGCCTTCCATGACACTTGGATTGTTGTTCACCAATTCCTTCTCATTTTATGTGAAGGTTGACACCGTGGATAGGATAAAAGTGGCTGGACAAACAATCTGGGTTACACAAGACTTCAAGAGGTGAAGGGGATCAAGGTCTAATATAAACTCCTCATTATGATCTTAGTAAGCAAGGAGGAGCAATTTGTTGCACAAAAAGGTCCCATAATTTGTGTCTTTGTACCACAGGCTTTTTATGTTATCAAAAGATAGGATGCTTCCTTTAGCAGCTTCAATTGATAGTAACTCTTTACAAGCATCCGTCTTCATTTCTTAGCAACAGAGAAGGGAGCATTAGAAGAACTATTCCCTTTACATTTGGAAGAGTCTTCGGAGAGGGCCTTCCACTTATACGAAGGCAGTGCTTCGGTGTGATCGAGTGAAAGCATAGGCTGATTACAAGAGACAGAACTAACTAATAACTTCAGCTACTTGTAGTGATGACTCGATCTAAGTAGTTAGTGGAAAAATAGGCTTTTACTTGGCTAATGTTTGAGCATGAATTTTTGCCAATCTTTTTAGGTCCATCTTTGATCATTGAATCTTTATTACTTCTTGGTTCAACTAACAATCTAAAAAAAGCAAAGTCAAAGTCAGTAAAGGTAGAGTAAAAAGCAAAGCTAGAGTAAAAACTGAATACATGTGAAAAATAGATTATGAATCAAATGGCCCTAATGCTAGTAGTCAAACGAAGAGGTCTTGTTAATTGTCTAAAAAGTCTTTGAGAGGCTAGCTCTAAGGTTGCTTCATATGGAAGACCACTTGTCTGGGTAGAGTGGTCCCCTATCTTGAAGAAAAAAATAGATCAATCCCCTAGGCCATTTGGATTTTGAAGAAAGAATGCATCCAAGTGCGAACATTGGTGAGCATATTTTCTATGAATACTTGATCGGGATGCTGAATGAAGTGTATCCAGCTCCTAGCTTTTTGCTGTGAATAAGTGGAAAAAAAAAGAAGAAAAACCCTATAATTGGGGTTAAACGAGGGTGAACACTTAACACTTCGAAGAAAAGTAGTAAAACTCAAGTATTCTAGGTTAACAGGGATGGGCAAATGTTTAGAGCCTATAAAATGCTTGCCTGAAATATGGAGAAAGGAGGGCAAACATGGAGATGATTGACCACATCTATATAAAACATCACGAAGGATGTTGTATTGTAACTGTATGCTTACTTGTTTGCATTAGTAGGCTTGAAAAAGATCACTTCAATGGATTCATCTTGGATATAGACCTTTTCTAACTCCCAAATGACATTCGAGTCTTGCCTCTCATCAGAAGCAATAGCTAGCTTCACATCAAGATCAATTTATCTTAAGTTGTTTAGCACTATGCTGATTAAATGAAGCTATTCATTTTTATTCTTGCCACGAGACCACTCAACCATGATTGCTTAAAGAGGAAAAGCAAAGTGATAAGTTACACATTTGAAGGAAAACTCCTTAAGATCGATGAAGACTCAAAATTGGATGATAGGTTGAATGAGTAGCCTAATCTACCGATCATGAAATAGGAAGACAGAGACGAAGACCACTTTCAAAGAAAATAGAGTATGGTTATTATGGGCAAAACAAAGGAAGAGACAATTAATCAAGGTTGATCAAACATGCAAAGGAAGTCAAAGTAGAAAGAAAAGATGAGGGCTAGGCCAAAAGGCACAAAAAGCATTGGTTCCCTTGGTGTAGTCTGAGAAATACTAGACATGTGCAAGGAGTAGTGATGTTGAAGAAAAACCATCATTTCTGGCACATTTTGAGGAATGAGAGAAGAAAAAGAAAACTAAAAAGCAAAATTAGAAGTAGCACGATAAGTTACATGCAAAAGAAGTGGTGGAGTAGTTGGAAATTGAGGAGGAGCACCAGAGAAGGTGAAGAAAAGTAGCAAGAGAATCTGGGTTCGTGGAGCTAAAATGCAAAGATCATCATCGAGATGCCTGGGTTTGCTTTTATAGAAGGATGAAGGAAATCTAACGGCTAGGGAGAATTGAGATGAATGACTTAGATTATGATCCTTGCCATGACATGATCTTTGTAGGTCTTAAGACTCATCGGGTTGACAAAGTCATCATTGTTGGCAAAGTATAGGTAACAATTGGCCTAGAGAATGAAAGTTCTCTGAGTAGGTTAACTATCACACCTACTAGGGAGGAAGGGGCCAAATGACATAGCCTAAAGTAGTCATTAGTTTCTAGACTATCGACCAAGACCAGCTAAAGAAAGAGCTGTGATAAGGGCAGTCTCAGACCTAAATTGATCAACTTATTACATTTGGTTGATTAGTCCTTTCATAGAACTTCACCAAATAAGGGCTTTATGAATGAACTGCCCAATCAACACATGACAAAAGGTGTGACCCAAGCATGCATAAATAATGTGATTGCAGTAACCACCATGCTAGAATCTAGCTTATATTATTAATATGTTAAAGACACGTGGTTGCACCTCATTTATCCAAGAGCATGATAATTGGTATGCTTGGCATCTTTATATACCGATAGGTATTTCCTCTTTGGATCATCTTCACTACACTTATTGAAACTCTCCCTATATATTAATTTGACGTGCTTAATGGATTACTTCCACTATATGCTACTGACCTTGCTATGTACATATAGGTTTTCTCTCGACCATACCTCACTCCACCAGTCTGCTTTGTCCATTAGGAGAGTTTCAGTGAGGAACCATAAATTGATTGTTAAGAAAAATTCTATTCTTCATTATTTTTTACCATCATCTCTTCTTTGACAAACTGGATAGCCTTCTTCATTACAGTGGTGAAAAGAACAAACCTTTTGGGAAATAACTTTGAACATTTTTGATCTTTCGTACATGGAGACTTTGGATTAGCATGACCACATTGACCATGCATCATCAAATTCCTAACTATGGTATACAACTCAGGTTCTTCTCCGTTGTCAAGTATTTATGTAGATAATATTCTTTCAACATTAGCAAGTGAGGGAAATTTATATTATGGCTTCAAAGGCATAGGTATGTAAACATGTGGTAGCCCTCTTTTTTGAAACTCCATATAATGTAATTCCTCATATAGAATACACAAATTAAATTGTGAAGTTACATGATTAATCTTAAAATTATGCATCAACACATGTAAGCACATTGATAGTTATACTTGCTTTATATTTCCCAAAGAAAACTCCCCTTTTCAAATCTTTCATGAGATGTGCAAGTTTGATGTTGAAAACTCTAGAAAGTAGTTATGGGCAATCTTGTGGGCATAATCCTTTCTTTTTAGCAATCCTAATAATCTCTAGCCAGTTTAGATTACATGTGAAAGTTATGAACAAACATGGAAATCCAATCCAATTAAAATTGCCATAGAATCTTAGTAGTTTTGCATCATATACCTTAGGCCTCATGTGAAGTTGGAAGGTAAGATTACATGCTTTCTACATGAATATCCCTTGTTCACCTCTAAGTAGTGCATCTTCTAAGCCATAATATAAACAAACTCTTAACTATTTTTTATTATATTTTGTGAATGATAATCGTTATGCTTCAATCATTGTATAAGCATTAACAATATATTGTTGCAATAAGCACCTTAATAATAGAAGAATCGAAGATTGATTCCACCTTAATTGCAACATGAAAGCAAAATATTCCCTCATTGTAACCTTATGCACCCTTTTTGTACTAACACCAAGAATATTAATGTGATAGATTCTATCATGATAGCCATCTTGCCCTGTAGCAAACAATAGTGGATATTGTAGTTGAAGATATGAAAGGTAGAGTTCATGGATATGTTGTAAAAGTCCACACTCTATTTCAACTACAATATCACCATTTACATTTAGATCCTTAATGTCATCAACAATTAACATTGCCATCTCTGATGAAGAAGGTAAGTTGTACATGCGTGATTCTAATTTCCTATTTCTTATTAATCTCAACTTGAAATCTAAAGGTTTTTCAACTTAAAAGAGGTCTCTAGCCATTCTAAATTTTTTTTTACAGATGGCTTGTATATGTCCAACATTTCCTTAAGATTGTGCATAACTTCAGAATCAATAGAGTTCTTACTATCAGTAGACCTAAAACATAAGTAATGATCATAATTATTAAAAACCTTTTATAAATTCCATAGCATATTGTTTTCAACATATATTTAGTAGTAATCTAAGAATGTACCTAACAACAGTAATTTGGTTTTGAACTTCACCGTTAGTGTCATAAACATAAAGTTGCACAAATTTTATTGATGCCCCATCAGAAGGTAGAAAACTTCAATCAAATGATGATTTTGAGCCTTCAATCTAAATACATAGGGCGCACTACCAAAATTAATTGACTTATCAAATTTTCCTCCCATTTAAGTGAAAGAGAACATCATATTATAAGTATGAATGTTCCCCTTGAAATTTCTTGTTAAAGGAAAGTTATCAAACATGGCGATTTCAAATATAAAAGTTGATGGCTATTAAATCTACTAAAAATAAATTATCGAACTCCTAAATTTGTACTGTTGATAAGTTTAGGTCAAATCCTAGAGATTGATTGATTAATTTATGATCCTAAAGCTATTTATTGCAGCAATATAATTTTAAAAGGGGTTTTGTAATTGAATTCAAAATATAAATAGAATCATAAATTAAATTATAAAGAAAACTTTAAATAAGGAAAACTTCAATTCAAGAGAAATTCATATATTTAATTTGCAGAATGATCATCAATATCTAATTATTATTTATTTTTCAATTACTTAGCCAAGAATTACCTTGACAATAGAATAATCCTTATCTTTCTTCTCCAACACCTAAATTAAATTCTTGTTATTAACTAATTTGGTCTCATGTGATCCTAGTTAGATTAATAATAGCATTATGAACAAGAGCTAACTAAGATTGGATAACAATTATACACCAATGCAAATCATTTAGCCCATCATACGTTTCCCTTAGGTATTGAATGAAAATTGGGAGCATAATCATTAACACCTAATTACTACATATATTGAACTTTCATAATAATTATGAATTATGGAGTTTAGTAGACAATAATCACAACAAATAATTAACTAATGGTCTTTGTTAGAAAATCATCTTATGCAAACATAAAAAAAATAGAGAAACAATAGATAATCAAATTAAGAATAATTCAAAACAAATCAAGTCTCACACTCATAATAAATTGAAATAGAATTCCCTCGAATTTAAAATGAGTTTAGCTATTTATAACAAAGAAAATAAAACTAGAAGGAGAAGAGAAGACTTAAAAAAAAATTGTCTTTTTTTGCTCCAAAGGGACTCCTATTGATTTACAAAATAGAGGTGATCGATCCTGTATGATTTGGAGTGATCTGCAAGTAATCCTGATTTAACTGGGATTCTGATTAATCTAATTTCCTTTTTTGGTTTTAGCTTCTGATTTTGTCTAGACAATGGTAGAATTGGATTTTGATTTCTTCTAGAAAGTTATAATCGTACTATGTAGCATTCCTATAGACTAACCCTTGCTCCAGATAACATTAAAATACTAAGACTAGGTTAGGATTTAGTGAGATGAACATCCTACTTCAACTACTGGGTTAATTTCAAAACATCAAACATCCAAATTAGGATTGGAATTCTTTATGAAGGTTATAGATATGGATCTAGCTTTGTAATGGGCTTGGGTTGTACTTATCATGAAGGTTATAGATATAAATCTTAGCTTATGGCCTTGTTTCACTTTAAGCCCTTCATAAAGGTTATAGATATGGATCTTAGCTTTGTAATGGGCTTAGGTTTGCATTGATTAGAGATTTGTAGCTCCAGATAATATTAAAAATACCATGACTGGGTCAAGATTTAGTGAGATTAATGTCTTGTTTCAAGTTTTGGACTAATTTTGAAATACCAAACATTTAAATTGCATTTGGAACTCTTCATAACAATCATAGGCCTTTGTCTTAACTTTCAAATTATATTGGAGTTATCCCAAATGGAGGTCTAGAACTAAAGATAGATTAAAAAATCTAAAATAGTGTCAAAAGACCAAAACAGGACATAAATAACTCTATTTGGTATATAAATTTGACAAAAGACTAAATGTAGAGGAAATAAAATATATAAATATTGTACTCATCAAAAGTAGGCCATATAACTATTCCAACTTTATCTTCGCCATATAGCAACACAAAAAAAAAAAAAAAAACCATAGCTTTAAGTGATGTCTAAATGTCTTAACTCTCTTAACAAACCACATTTGCGCACCACAATGTTTGCAAATACCTTTAGGATCACCAAAATCTAAATAGGAAGAAGAATTAAAACATAATTTATATTAAGTGTGTGTTAGTATAGATACCCTAGAGACATTCAGTTGTAATGGCATAGAAACTACATATTTTAGCATATTTAATAAACATGATGTATTGGCATTCTTACCAATTTAGTTTTAATATATATATAGAGTTTTTGGTATATGTATGCTATATTGGATAAAATCCTTGAAATATGATTTTGTATAAATTAATTACAATTGAGATTGTAATTATGAGATGTTTTATACACATAATTTTATTTCTAAATATTCTTGATTGTTGAATGATTGAGACACTACAACATTTTTAGCCTCTGGCAACACTAAACTCTGTAACACTTAAAAACTATTGCCTATGACTAGAATAGGCAACAGTTGTTTTTATTATTGCCTTTGTTTCTAATTTTAAGCAACAATCACTTAAAACCGTTGCCATAGATATAATAGATAATATTTTTTTAAGTGTTGCAAAATTTTGATTAATAGGCAACATTTAAATTAAGTTGCCAAATAAAATTTTTTTACAACAATTTTATAATGTTAATTAATACTTTTATTTGGTTTTATAAGTTTTTCTTTTTACTCCCCTGCCATTATTTCCCTTTTCCCCCTTTGCTCCCTCTGCTTTTCTATCTCTTGCCAAGCTATGCGGTCCTCCTTCTACTCTTTCTACTCCTTTTGCTTTTGCTGTTTCTACTTCTGCTTTTGCACATGCTTCTGCTTCTGCTTGTCAAGTTCTCTAGTGTTTTTTCAGCTAGTGATCCAGCCCATGCTAAAAAATGTCAGGGTAAGTATTTTACTTTGTGTTCGGTTTGATCTTTTATTTTGTGAACTTTATTTTGATATAGCTGAGAGAGTGTCATTAGGCTTCCATGGCTTTCAATGCAATTAGAACCTATGAAAACACAAATTGATGATGTTTGATTTGATGAAATTAGATGAGGTGTGGATAGATGTGCTTAAAAGCACAAATCTACTTATGGATGAGGCTAGGGTAACTAAGATTTAGACTATGAATTGATTCATAAGAAGCTTCTTCGACAATTTTTTATCAAAGGTTCATGAAACTCATATACGAATGATTTAGGAATCGATTCATATATGAGTTTCATGAACCTTCGATAAAAAATTGTCGAAGAAGCTTTTTATGAAGCAATTCTTGAATTGATTCATTAGAAGTTGTTTTAAAAAATTTTGGATTGAAGGTTTAGATACTTTTTTGAATTGATTCTTGAATCGATTCAAAGATAAATTTTTTTAAAATTCAATGCATTTGATGATTTGATGTGATTATTTTCTCTTGTTACATGATTTTCTTTTCTCAGTAGACTAAAATATGTGGAGAAGGATTGGATGGATTTACCGAGGCATAGCAAAGAGTACATTGATAGTGTTAAATTT
>JANHAO010005674.1:0-22322 GCA_026873985.1 Saraca asoca | reverse complement strand
TCAACCCATACAATGCCTTCTTCAATTTGTAAACTTGTTTCTCATGTCCTTTCTTCATGTAACTAGGTGGTTGCTCAACATAGACTTCCTCGTCAATGAAGCTATTCAGAAATGCTGATTTCACATCTATTTGATGAATTTTCCATCGATTTTGAGCTGTAAGTGCTACAATCATCCGAATAATATTCATTTTGGCAATTGGTGCAAATACTTCAAAGTAGTCAATTCCAAGCTTCTATCTATAGCCTTTTACAACTAGTCTTGCCTTCAAGTGATTCACCTGATCGTCAGGCTTATACTTTGTCTTACACACCTATTTGACTCCAATAGGCTTCTTCCTAAGTGGTGAAGTAATTAGCTCCCATTTGTCATTTTTCTCTATAAAATGAATCTCATCATGCATTGCTTGAATCCATCATTCATCAATAACTACATCTTCATTATCATTATCAAATGTAACCACATAGTCTTACAAATGAGCTGGCATCACTCGTGTTCGTTGAGGATGTTTTGATGTCTCAGGAACTACTATTGGTGAAGAAAAGCTTCTAGGGAATGAACTATCAGGTGAAATCCTTTCTATTTCCATTAACTTTGGTTCATCTTCTATGATAACGCCTTGTTGTTGTTCATCTCTTTGATTCCATGTTGATGCTTCATCTTCAATTAATTGGACATCTTTGCTCACAATCACTTCTTTTGTTATAAGATTGTATAATTTGTAACCCTTGATCACTTCACTATAGCAAATGAAAATGTACTTTTGGCTTTTGTCATCTACTTTATTTCTTCACTCATCCGGAATATGTGGATATACAAGATACCCAAATACGCACAAAAAAGAGACTTCTAGCTTGTTACTACTCCAGGCTTCTTTTGGGGTTCTTCTAAGAACATTATTTATGAGACACCTGTTTAATAAAAATATAGCATAGGCAATAATTTTCGCCTAAAAAGGATTTGGCAGA
Organism: Saraca asoca; assembly: GCA_026873985.1. NCBI lineage: Eukaryota > Viridiplantae > Streptophyta > Magnoliopsida > Fabales > Fabaceae > Saraca > Saraca asoca. The sequence goes on along the minus strand of JANHAO010005674.1, from coordinate 21,354 downwards.
GTTTTAGCTTTCAATAAATTCCTAGCCATTTCAAAAATTGTTCTATTTTTTCTTTTAGCTCTGCCATTCTATTGAGGTGTATAACTGGCTATCAACTGACGTTTGATCCCTTGACTTTTGTAAAATTTGAAAATTCATTTAAAGTGAACTCTCCTTTTGATCTCAAGATTTTTACATAATAGCCACTTTGTTTTTCTACAAAAGTCTTAAATTCTTTAAATTTCTCAAAGACATTTGATTTTTTTTTTAAGAAAATATACCAAAGTCTTTCTGGTAAAATCATCTACAAGATTAAGATGTACTTTTTCTATCCAAGCGATTCTATCTCAATTAGGCCATAGATGTTTGTGTACACTAACTCCAAAAGTGGCCTGGCCCTTCTAGCTTTTCCAACTGAAAAGGAGTCTTTATGTTGTTTTCCAATAATACACTCTACACACTATTGATCAGGAGCTTTAATTATCAATAACCTTGTTACCATCTTTTTTTGAACTAATAGTTTCAGCCCATGGAAGTTCAAATGGCCATACTGAAGATGCCACAACTATTCTTTATCTTTCAAAATCGTTGAAAAATTCATCATTGTTCTTGTTTGCAATGTGAGAGGAAACATGTGATTCTTTGTTATCTATACTATTGTAATCATTTTGTCATTTTGCTTTTAATTGTGCAAACTCCATTTTGGATATCAATTCTATATCCTTTTTCAGAAAGCTGGCTAATACTCAATAAGTTCCAATAAGAACTTGTCACAATAGTAATATTTGTATTATCTTTGGATTTAATGCTAATGTCACTTTTGCCCATAATGGAAATTTTAGATTTATTCTTGAAATTTACTTCTCCACGTACAGATTCATCCAAATGTAAGAAAAGCTCCTTCCTTCCACACATGTGATTACTACACCCAATATCAATATATCATGTATCTGTATACTCCATATCTGGCTCATTTGATTTGTACATAGGCTCCAAGTTCTCTTCTACATTTGCGGTATTTGCATGCTCTGCAGACTCATCCAGCATCTCGGTATAACACTTATTTTGATAATGTCTATATTTTTTATATCTAAAACATTGAACATTAAATTTGTTACCTGCTCCACTATAACCTCCTTGATGTTTTTGAACATTACTATCACTTAATTTTTCTTTGTTAGTAGAATTAGAATATCCACTTCTTCCATATCCTCATCCTCGTCTTCGTCTACCACGACCTCGACTGCCTTGGTAGCTTTCATGATTTTGGTGATTCACCATGCTTTGCAAAGCTTGCTCAGGACTTAAGCTTATAGATTTCTAATTCATCTGTTACTCATGTGAACATAATGAACCCATCAATCTCTCCATTGACATGGTTAATGTATCTTGTGATTTTTCAATTATCACAACAACATAATCAAACTTTGTAGTCAAAGATCACAAGATCTTTTCTACAGCTCTAGTGTCTAGAATTTCTTCACTATTGGCTCTTAATTGGTTGACTATAAACTGAAATCGATCAAAATAGGCTGAAATTGATTATGAGTTGTTCATGCATAATGACTCAAAATCGCCTCATAATGTTTGTAGCTACACTTGCCTGACATAATCATCACCTTTGTAGAATTTTTGCAAAATATCTCACACCTCCTTTGCTGTATTCGCATATGATATTTTTTCAAATATTGGTTCTTCAACAGCTTGAAAATTGCATAGAAGGATTTTTTATCCTTCTTTCGAGTCTCCACTAGTGCATTTTTCTTATCTTTCTCCAGTGAATAAACTCTTTTTGATCTTTTACTTTAGTATAGTCAGTCTTCACCAAATTCCACAAATCTTGAGATTTGAAAAACACTCTTAACTAAACATTCCAGTTATCATAGTTTTTGCCATTCAATGTAGGAAGCTGCAATTGGAATGAATTTGGTGCCATGTCACAACCTAGCTCTGATACCAATGTTGGACTAAAAATCAAAAGAATAAAATAAAAGAAGAATATTTCTAGAGAAAAATATGAGAAAAAAGAAATTATTTTATTATAACTTTACTTGAATACACAAAGAAATACTGCACTCTATCTAACTCACAAGTTTGTTAGCTTATTTCTCTTCCTCACATTTTATTGCATTATAAAAATTGAAACAAGCTATATTTATAAGCAAAACTAGACTAATAAGATAAAAATAAAATCTTCAACTTTATCCCAATAAATCAACATTATCTTCACCAAGTTTTATCTGTTGCATTCCAAAAATAAAAGGCTTAAGGCTTATGCTAACAGATCAACATTTTCTTTACTAAGATTTATCTATTGCATTTTAAAAATAAAGACTTAAGGTTTATCTCAAACTCTAGCCTTATCTTATTACAATCGAGGCTTCAATTTTTACAATTTAAGACATCAGCCTTTATCTTCTTTTTTTTTTTTCAAAATTTTACTTAGATTATGTCCAACAGTATCACAAATCTTTTCTCCCTACTCTCATGGTAAGAGCTGCTTGGATTGGAATTCAATGGGTAAAATAAAGAGACAAATGTGCGAGTCTCACAATAATTCAAGTGGGATGCATCTGTTTTGATTTCTTTATTACCTATTGCAGTATATGTTCATTGTCGGCTTTGCAACTTCCTGAAATTTTCCATTTCATGTCAACCCAACTTTCACTCTCACTTCCATTCAATGTTGTTAGATAGATATAATAATTAAGGAACTGTTAGAAACTCGTATCATGCTTTTTCTCATTTTTGTTTTTTAATTTAATTGATTGGTGTAACTTTTTTTTTACTATTTTATCTTATAATTTTTATATAAAAAAATTGCACAAACCTTATTATGTAAACGATGAACCACGTAATTTTGGGACAATATAATTATAATAAATTCGAAGATTTTGCATAAATACTATGTCATTTAATGATTTTATTGTAACATATAATAAATAATTAGTGACTTATGAATGCTATGCATGCCATGCACTTAATTCACTTGATGATGAATAGACCTAGTTTCTTATCTTTAATATAGTTTAGTTAAGATGTAATTAAATCCATTTCATTTACCTCTAATTTGTAAAAGCTAATTTAAGGTACTATGCTTATATGTTTTCATAGAAGATTTGAAAAAACAATTTCTCATATGGATAAAATGTTATTTGATGTAAAATTATAAGTTGAATGTTGAATAATTTTAATGCTTTAAATAATTGGTAAACAAAGGAATTTATATTGTAACAAAATGGGCCTCGAAATAATCTGAGTGGGATTGAGTTGTTTTAATTTCTATATAACCCACAGAAATCTTAAAGAAGATTGAAATAATTAAAAATTGATTCATGGTTGATAACAAGTCCACCCCTTTGTCTCTTTCTTTTATGAATCCTTCTGTGAAGGTGGGGACTACATGTCTTCTTTTTCATCAATATTAGAGTTTGGAAAAAAAAATAATATGTTTTGTGCATGTGAAAGGAGATTCTGTTTGATTGCATAAGCTCCGGAGATAAATACAATATTTAATTATTGATTTGATTTTATTCATATAAACAGTGTATTAAAAATCAAATTAGATAATGAATCATAAAAATTATTGGATCATGATTCGATTGGTTGAATTGATTAAACTAATGATTAAATGAAATAATGTCATAAATATATATATTTATATAAATTTATAAAAAAATTAAATAATAGATAACCTATATTGTAAATATAAATTCATATTTTATATAAAAAATAAAAAATTAGAATAAATTAATAAATTTTTAGTCAATTAAATATTAAATTTCTTATTTTTTTTTATTAATTTTTGGTTACATATAGGTTTATTAAACCAATCCAACAAAAAAAAAAGTCAGCTAAAAAAAATTTTGATCGATCTTTTGATTTTTCCCGATTTGAGCCGATTCGGACCCATTCAAATTGATTCAATTGTTAAAATAATTTTTTGAATCAACTCGAACTAATTAGCATAATTGTTAGCAATCGGACCAACTTAACCGTCCGATCTGCTTTGATTTTTAAAATAGTGTATGTAACATGACAATATAGATGTTATGTATTGCCTCCATTAAACAAAACCAAATAGACTTAAGTTATTAAGTAATATTATGTTTTTAAAAAATTAGTGAATAAATTTATTTTAAATAAAATTTAAAAAATTAATAAAAATGAAAATTCAATAATGCTTGAAGGTTGAAACATAAATTTTTATGTTGTATATATAACATAATTATTCATGCAACCAATGCATAAGAAACTTATAAAAATTTAATTATGTAAATATCAATCAAAAGCAAGATTAATACAAATAACTGCAATTACGATAGAACTTAATTTCTAGCTTTGGCAAAAAAAAAAATACTCAAAAAATTCATTTTTTGTTGTATGACTTGTTAGTAATTTGTAAATATAGGTGACTTTTCAGTTTAAACCGGTGAATAAATAATTTCATTTTATTATTATTATTTTAAAATTTAAAATTTTAAAAAGTTATAATTATTTATAACAGTTCTTATAAAAAACTATGTTTATTTGACATTTATAATTAATTAATAGAATTTCTTATCTTTGATTAAAAAATGAAAAATATAGTTTACCTACCTATAATATAATTTAAGCCCATTTTGCTTTCCTGTAATATATTAAAATAACCTTACTTATTATGGAAAAAGAAGATTGAAATAATCAAAGTTGATTCTTGACTTATAATTGCATACCCCTTTATTGCTTTTTTCTTGTAAAAAAATGTGTCATTTTTCATATAAAAAGTGTAATTTACAATTAATTCAAGAAAAGTTACAAATTTTATATGAAGATCTTACAAATAAAAAAATAGAAGTTAAATATATATGTAAGTGTATTATAAAATGTTGTCATATTTTTAAAATATTATTATAAATTCTTCTATAAGAAATTATCACTTCAGAAATTCTGATCGCATGATTCATCATCTAGTTTTCTTAATTTCAAGGCAAGTTCTTCGATATTTTAATTTATGCTTATCAATGAATTATAGGTATTCAATGGTAAAATAAAGAGTGAAAACGTGTGGGTCTCAAAATAATTAAATTCATGTGGGATCCATCTGCTTTGATTTTTCTCTTATAATGCAGTGTGTGGTTGACGATTGTAAAAATGAAAAGTTCATCGTTGGTATGGAAACTTGGTGGAAATTGCCATTTCACATCAATCCAACTTTCACTCTGACTTTTGTTCATTGTTACCATGCGTTTCTCTCCTTTTTTTATTTTTTAATATAAATTGATTGACGTGACTTGTTTTACTATTTTATTCTTTAATTTTTATATAAAAAGTAGCAGAAACCTTTTCATGTTAGTGGCACATCAGATAATTTTATGACAGTATATTTATAAAGGAAAATGTCAATTATTTTTTTAAATCATGGATAATTGTATTTAATATTAATAAATTATTAATTTTTATAATTAATTTCTTTTAATTTTTAGATAATTATATTTAATATTTAATATCTATTTTGTGAACGATTTAAAGGAATAAACGTAATCCATTTGACACAAAACTTTATAAAAAATTAAGTATATCGTGGAAGTCTTGTAGCTTGAATTTGAGAACAATCCGGTCGATATATTATTTTTTTTATTTTTCTCTATTTTAGTTACAAAATAAATAATTAATAATTAATGACTTATGAATAAAACTCTTTGTGAAAGCTTATGCACATTACTGGTGCCATGTTCTTCTTTCACTGATTGATGAGGAAAGTTTCTTATCTCTAATAAAATATGAGAATGTTGGACAAGGAAGGGAGTGAATTGGATGTTTTTAAATATTTAATATTCTCTTTAAAAGTCTCTTAATTTTGAAAAATTATGAGATAGATTTAAATTAAACAACTCTAAGATAGTTAGATTAAGATGTTTGCACACTAGAAATAACAAATTAAGGTGCTTGTGGAAAGCAATTCATTTAACTATACAAAACAAAGCATTAACAAGCATAGTCAATTATAGAAATCATTTCTATCAAGTGTACCAACATCTCCTTTGAAAAACAATCTTCAAAGTGTACATTCATATCTAAGCTCTTAACCAAGTTTAAATCCACTAAAGAATAATAATCCCTCCAAGTTTAATAGGCACAAGGAGAAGCCTTTACAAATGATTGCTTACCAACAATCAAAAATCTCTTTTGAAAAGCTCTACCACTTAAGGAGAAAATATAGAGCTCAACCACATTTTAAACCTTAAGTAAGACTACCCCTAGGAAATCCAATAATATTTGACAGATATGACAAAAAGTTAAAAAAAAAAAATAAAAAATTTGCAGTTTGGATTTATAAATTGAAACTCAATAGATATGGAATCAATCAAATCTAGTTCATATCGAAGAATTTAGATAAAGAGTTGAAGCACAGATGAAAAAAGAATATTTCCCTCTCAAGAAATAGGGTTTTGCTAAAGAGAAAATGCACGCAATAGGTATTTATAGTAATAGAACAACACTTAGTAAAATGACCATTATTTAGAAAAATTAACCCACGAACATGATCACAAGTTCAAATTTTGAAAAACGAGTACACTTGCAATTAGAATCATGAGATTCAAATATGAAGGATTCGATTTGAATTGAAAAATTTTTATACAAATCTCAATTTTGGTTGCCCGAAGTTGCTAACCTTCAATAAGTTTTGAAATGCATTCAAGCAAAATCATAAGTAGAATCACAAGACATGGTTATAATTGGTCAATTCGAATTGCACAAAACTAGTACAAAACTCGATTTGACTCACAAGCCAAAAAGCTTGCCCTGTTCTCACGATCATGATCATAAAAACAGTTGGAAACAGGCCAAATCAAATCACAAGGCCTAGAGATGAAAAATCAGACTTTTGTAATTCCATTTTATTCAATTTACTCATTTTAAACTTCATAAATCAATCCAAAAGCATGATTCCAAATTAAATGAATGTAATAAGACATTTAAGAACAAGTTGGAATGTTTTTGATGAAATATCTCAAATGTAAAAACATATTTCCAAGTTTAAACAATTTGATAAATCATATAAGAACATCTTGGAATGTTTTTGTTTAAAATATTTCAAAATTTTTTGACCAAATTCTTAAGGCAAATTTCCATAGGTCATTTCAAAGCAAATGAACTAAATTCAATTAATCCAATACCCTTACATTTTATCTAAAGCAATGCCTAAACAAGAGAAACCAATGCTTGACTCCAATGCTTACTCTCTCTTCTCTAGACAATCCTATTAGATAAACATAACCTTTGCAATCTGTACAATTAGTCCAATCTCATTTACCATAAAGTATGATTCAAATATATAGATAAAACAAGTTAATAGAGCATGCATTATAATCTTATCATATATATTCATTAAGCATAGTATAGCATTTCTATTTACACTTGTAAATGATATAACATTAAGCACCTTGAATATGATATAGCACAAGGACATATCTTGCTATTTGAAAATACAAATTCATCATTTGCTATTTATCATCATCAAAACTAATCATATAAAACCATAGGGCTAATAATCTCCCCTTTTTTATGATGAAAAATCACTAAATAAAAATATGTTCAAGATAATGATTTAATCAATTAAGCCTAACAAAAAATTAATACAATAAGTACACAACATATTTTTCTTTCATTTTCTTTTTCCCCTATTTGACATCATTCAAAAGGATATATTGACATATTGAAAAAAAGTGATATGAAACAATTCTTCCCCTCAAGTTATCAACCTCCCCCTTAAAAACATTCAAGCTCATATCCCCAAAATATATACTACTCCCCCTTTTTAGCACAACTAAAAGAGAATAAAGCAATATAAAACCAGCTAGAGATTGATAAAATCCAGAGAATAAATAATATCCAAATATATAATCCAAAAACATAATAATCCATAAAAAAGATAATCTAGAAACAAAATATCTATCAGAGTAATAGATGATAGCAACAATAACATAAGAGTATTAATTAGGAAATGGGGCTAAGGGAACAATAAAAACAACATGAAAGCAAACTAGAAACTTACCACATCTAGTGCAACAACATCTTTAATCTCATTGAGTTGGCTCTTCACAACTTTTAATCAACTATGCAGGTCTCTAATTTCAGCTTTCATATTACCCTCGATGGAGTCTAACCCAACATTTATCTACTATTGTGGCTATTCCACTATCCCAAGAATTTGTGCTTATTGAATTTGAAGTTGCCTCAGGAAAAACACCTAAGCTTGAAGCACCACCAAAATGCCCAGAAGCAGATCCATCTAATCTCACCCATCTTCCATTTAAAAATCACATTTACATTTGATGTAAGGTTTTCTCATTCATTATGATTAAGCTATCCACTTTTTCATCCTCTTTTTCCAAGGAAAAAGGACCTTGAAATGTGTGAAAACTTCGGATAGCACCATTCCAGAAGACAAAAATCTCTGATTTATCTTGGTGAAAAAAGTGCCTATATATGAAATAATATAGTATGGAATATTGACTTCCAACCTCTTTTTTCATAGACCACATTAGGAAAAGCTCATCCTCAATAATGTTGGAGGATTTTGTGTGATGAGGAAGGATCATCATCACAATGGTGTAGTGGAGGAGACGATCCTCACAGACAGTTCAGTAATTATTACCTTCCTAATGGTGACAACAGGTGCAGAATTAGGAAACAACATTCTATTTGCTTCTTCTTTAGAATAATCTTCAACATCCTTACTTGTAATAAAGTTAGACCCTCCTTCCATTCCAAATAGTTTGCACAAAATTTCTACATCCAAATTGATTGACTTCCTCATGACAAATGTAGACAATTTCTCATTTGCTACTCTTAGGTTAGCATAGAACATCCTAACTAACCTAGGATAGCATAGACTACTACAGCAAACAAAATCCAACAACTTGTGATTTTCTAGTAAGTTATATAGTTTTAAATGGCTTTCCTTAAGGAACTTTCTTACCTAACATTTAACAGCAATAACAGCTTTCTATTAGTATCATGTATATCTTTCATAGGATTTAGTGTTGAGGAAGAATTTCTACTTTTAAATTGGCACATCTATGCGATAAGCCTGTTTATCACCAGCCACTTTCATTCTTTTTCTCAAATCAAAGGTGAAATGATCAATCATTTTGATTTAGTGAAAAGGTGAGAGAAAAAGTGATTTGGGAGATTTGGGGTATTTTGAATTTAGGAGAAATTGATAAAATAATTAGTTAAGATTGATGGAAATAGGTAGTAAAGTGATTTGGTAAGAAGAAATTGAGGCTTAATTGGTTAAATTTTGTGAAAAATGATATTTAAGTATAGGAGATGCGAGAGGAAGGCACTAGGGTTTCGGATAGGGTATGTGATCTCATTTGAAAATGAATGTGTAGGCTTTTATATATCACTTGTTATCAGAACTACATGCTCCAAAAGGCATAAGTGATTCAAATCGCAAGCATGATCGCGAATGAATAACTGAAACACATTCAACTTCAATTTGACTTGCGATTAGAACCATAAAGACATAGATAGCTAAATGACTTGAATCACGATTAGAATCATGAAGCCAGCTAATCATACCAAAACATTGCAAAAATGGACAATTTGAATCAAAAAAGGAACTATGAATGGGCAATTCAAATCAACAGGCTCTAAAACTAACTCCAAATCCAAAATTCAGCCCTTTTTCCATAAAACCAACACCAATACAAATCTAGTTAACCATATAATCAATTAAACACTATAAAGAATCATCAATGAGAAGTAAGAAACCTACAAAAAGGATTCCAATGCTTAAGTTAGTATTAATTTAAGAGAAATTAACGAAAGAAATTTAATTGAAATAGATAAATTTAATAGAAATAACTTGGGAATCAAACAAATGAAGGAAATTGATTACATTGAGTTCATTTTCCAAAGGATTCAATATGCCCAATTCTCTTCTAATAAATGCAAAATGATTGTCATCGAGAGGTTTTGTAAAATATCAGCCAGTTGAAAATCAATTTGTACAAGTTCAAAAGTAATGCCTTCTCATTGAAAAATTGAAAACATGAAGTACTTAAGACATTATGACAAACATGGTTACAAAAAAATAATAATCATTTTTTAAGCAAAGCAAACATAAATCTTTCTCAATCTAATAAGTATAATTGAATTTCTCCCCCTTTTCATCAACGCTTTTATAGAAATCCAAACTCTTGTGATCTAAAGTATTGAAAAGAAGTTTATGAAAAGCATGGAAAGGAATATTATTTTCAAACATTTTCAAATAAAAACATTTAAGTAATTTGAAATTCATGTTTTTTTTTAAACTTGATTTTAAAAAAGATCAAAGAACAATTATATGAAAAAATTTTATATATGGATGTTTCCTTTAAAATTTCCTATAAAAAAATTGAACAGTTTCCAAGCAACTAGGAAGCATAACTCAAGCAAATATCATGAAAGGATATGCAATAGGAATAAAAAGAGATTAAAACTATCAAGCTTTCCCTAAGTACAATGACAAGAGGCATAAAACAATAATTAAGCACATTATTATGACAACAAAGTCTATTTTTCATGATTCTTTTTTTTTTAAATATTAAAGAAAAAGACTTTTGATCCTAGAAAATATGAAATCATCAAACCTATATAAAATATTTTGAAGAACCAAGAGCTTAAAAGCAAAAGTTGTATCTAACTATAAAAAAAACAAATAGTCACCAATAATAAATAATTGTAAAGAAATAAACTCCTTTTAATAGAAGTATGATCATTGACAAAATATGGAGCCATTATCTCTCAAAATTCAAACATAGGAATATAAACATTTTCAAGAAACATTGGTGATATATTTGCTTTGATAGACAGAATTAGCTTTCTTTAGCTAAAGGAGGATATATTATTTTAAAGATAAAACTAATCATACCAATGATATGTTTAAACTTTAACTATCTAAACTGAAGAAAGATATACAACATATTGAGCACAGAGATAGGATAATGTATAACAAACATTTAAATTAGTATTCCTCTTTATGGAAGTTAGCTTCTTTGAGAGTTGAATTTGATTCTCCATAAGTTGAATTTGACTTCCATTTACATGTTGAGATGAAGGAATTACTACATTTCTTTTCTATAAAACAGCTCAATATAATTTCTTTTGGTACCAAACGAAGACCTGGGTCTAAGATGGTTAGATGAAAATCAATAAAAGTGTTAAAAAAATTAAATAATATAAGAAAGAAGAAAAGAAATAATTTTGTAAAATAATTTTCAAAGCATTTGTATATTTTTCATATAAGAACAATAGACAATGAGGTTCAAGGAAACATGTGTTAAACATGGCAAACCCTTATATTAAGCTATAACATTACAGAGCTAAGGGTAAATGATGATAAAGAAAAATCATGTATTCAAGACAATATCTCAAATGCATAATGATTTTGATCAAAAAGAAACAAAATCTTGATCCATTGCTCATGCTTTGAAACAATTTTACCATTTTTTTAATGAATATAAAATAAAGTAACATAAGAGGTTTGAGAAATTGATACCTTATCATTGGCAATGAAAGAATGAGAGCAAGGGTAGATAAGATAATGTAAATTGCTAGAAAATAAAGAGAGTAGGGATAGAGAGATTCAAACTCAAGATTATAGTGGTTTCCTCTTGAAAAACAATCTTTAATGCATACATCCACTTCCAAGCTCTCAACCAAGCTTGAATCCACTAAAGAATAATAATTCCTCCAAGTTTAATAGGCATGAGGAGAAGCCTTTACAAATGATTGCTCACCCATAATCAAATACCCTTTTTGAAAAGTTGAATCACTGACTCAAAAGAGAAAGCTAAGAGTTCAACTACTATTTAAACCCTAAGGCTACCCCTAGGAAACCCAAAAATGTTTGAAAGATATGATAGAAAATATAAAGAACTCTGTAGTTTGAATTTACAAATTAAAGTTTAATAGATATGTTCAAATAAATCTAGCCCACATTGAAGAATTTAGATAAAATGTTGAAGTATGATAAAAAAGAGAATGTTTACCTCTCAAGAATTAGGGTTTTGCTAAAGAGAAAATGTGTGAAATGGGCATTTATAGCAAGAGAATGACACTCAGTAAAAATTTTGAAAAATGAGTAGACTCACGATGAGGATCACGAGATTTAAATATGAAGCTTTTGATTTGAATTGCAAAATTTTAGTGCAAATTTCAATTTTGCTTGCTCGAAGTTACAAACTTTTGGTAAGTCCTAAAATGCATTCAAGCAAAACTGTGACTAGAATCACGAAACAGGATTATAAAGAGTTGATTTGAATTGTATAAAACTAGTACAAAACTTTATTCGACTCACAAGTCAAAAATGCTTATCTTGTTCTCACGATCATAATAGCGAAAGTAGTTGAAAAGAGGCCATGTTGAATTGCAAGGCCTGGAGATGAAAAATCAAACTTTTGCAATTTCATTTCGACTAATTTAACCATTTTAAACTTTATAAATCAATCTAAAAACATGATTCCAAATTAAATGAATGTGATAAGACATTTAAGAATAAGTTGGAATGTTTTTGGTGAAATATTTCAAATGGAAAAATATATTTCTAGGTTTAAACAATTTGATAAATCATGTAAGAGCATCTCGAAATATTTTTATTTAAAATATTTTCAAATTCAAAAATATATTTCTAAATTTAAACAATTTGATAAGTCATATAAGAACGTCTTGAAATATTTTTGTTTAAAATATTTGAAAAACGTTTTCACCAAATTGATGAAATAAACTTCCAAAGGTAATTTTAAAGCAAATGAGCTAAATTCAATTAACCCAATACCTTTACATTTTATTTAAAGCAATGCCTAAAACAAGAGAAACTAATGTTTGACTCCAATGCTTACTCTCTCTTCTTTAGACAATCCTATAAGATAAATATAACCTTTGCAATCCATATAATTAATTCAATCTCATTTATCATAAAGCATAATTCAAACATATAATACAAACAAGTTAGCACAAGAGCTGGCATTACAATCTTATCATATATATTCATTAATCATATAATAGCATTCCTATTTACACTTGTAAATGATATAGCATGAAACACATTGAATATGATATAATACAAGGATATGTATTGCCATTTGAAAATACAAATTCATCTTTTACTATATGACTTTTTAAGTAATCGTATGTGACCTTCAATAATATCTTAATTGTAATACCTTGGAGAAAAGAAATAAGAAAATAAGCAAAGAGTTATCCTGGAGGGTTAAAGTAAAAATTTTAAAAGTTTTACTGTAACTATATCATAAATTTTCCCTTTTTTTGAAGGGCTTAAATGGAGACGACGAAGTGCCAGTGAGAGCCAAACCATATTTTGCCCCATTTTATTTTTGTTTATATTGGCGTTGCCCTCTTTCTCCGTGCTCTGCCCTCGTTTTTTTGGAAAATTCCCCAAAACCCTCCCTCTGCCTTCGTTCTTCTTCCTTCATCTCGCCGGTCATTCCCTACTGCCGATTAGCTCCTCATCTTTTCCATGTTGGTCCGTCTTCCTCTTTCTCACCCTAGCTCTCCAGTTTAAGCTTTGTCTCGACCAAAAGAGAGCATCAGCTGAGCTCTACTTCAGCTCCTTCTCCGGCCACTAGAAAGCTCGCCACTATGCTCTTCTCCCCAGGTACCGGTGCAATCGTCCCACTTCTAAACTGTTGTTGTTCAGCACTGGATGATCCTCACTGTTCATCCCCTGCTTCGGGTTTACTTCCCTGCAAGAGGTCCGGCTCGCTTCTGCATTAATTTCAACCAGAAATCTGGTGTTCCGCCATAGTGCTGATGGTGGCTCACCGGGCGTGCCAGTCTTGCTGCATCAGCTCACGATGCTACCCCCAACACCATTACAACAACAATGCAGGTGATGATTACGTTGAAAGAGGTCTCGTCCTCGCCGCTGTCGATGATGTGTTATATGTCAGATGGTGACAATGGGAGTTGGCTTGTACGGAAGGCGATGAGAAGGAGAAGGATGAGAGTGAAGAAAGGTGGCTGTGTTATTTGGAGGTTATAAGTTATAGTAACAATATGGCTTTTGGTGGAACTACTATTGTGCTATCCTGAACAAGCCAAGCTACTGCCATACTGCAGTATGCAAGCCAAAGCACTGCTGTGTTGTCTTGCATGGGCCGAGTAGTGTGGATGGGCCATTTGAGGCAGCTTTGCGCTATTTGAAGACAAGTTGTACATCCTCTATTTTTCTGACTCATAACAGCCCACTAAAGATTACTCTACTTGCGTTTGCCACCTTAGTTTAATCAGATTGCTATTCAGTTCAAGAGTTTTTGGTAAACATCACTTAAGGCTTAAATAAGGTAATTTGACTTAATATGGCCTACAGTAAGTAGAGGAATATTCATGGTAATTAGACACTAATTTTAGCACCTAAATATTTTTAGTGTCTAAAGAGCAAAGAGAATTTAGGGAGTGCCTACGCTAATTACTTTTGAATCCAAGATAAAAATTTGTGCTGATCAAGGTGAGTGAATAATCTTATTCTTTGATAAATCTCATTTACAATATGAAATAATTTTATGATATAGAATATTATGATTTTTGAAATAATGGGATTTCTTTTTATGTTGACTTGTTTCAAAAGTTTGAAGGTATGTTACATATATACATATGAAAAATGATTTCTCATGATGGAATTATGCATTTTACCTTGATTTACATTATTAGAACTGGTGATTCTATTTTACTATATGATAAATAAATATGAGAATGATTTAGTGCACTTACCCATTTTGTAATGATTATGGTTTGTGAAAGCAATGACTTCATCTTACTATGATTTAATGTATTTATGCATTTCAGACTAATGTTTTCAAATGATTTATTGAGCTCCTAGATCCCTTGGAAATTCATTGGAAACCCTCAAGTGCATTTGTAAGTAGAATATATGATAGAGTGAATAAGGTGGAAAAGGGGTAAATATACAAGTATATGAGTATTCAACAGCCGTGTCAGATAGATTATGTTTATAATGTTATAGTTACCTCTAAGAATTATCGTTTGGGATTCTAGTTGAATATTTTGTTATTTGAGTATTGATAAACTTTAAAAAGGTTTATTAAATATTTTCTTATGTTTACGTCATGATAGATATTTTCCATAATATCATACATTATTACTTATTTTATTTTGTTAAATATCATATTTCAATTGTTTAATGTTCTTGATGGCTAGAAGTTTTCAAACCTATTTTGAAGTTATAGCTTTCAAATGAATAAGCTTATCTTTATGATTATACACATATTTTACTTTATGGATTTTGAATATAATTTATAAATGAAGTTTTGATTTTTTATGGGATTATCAGTTTACTGAGTTTCTATGAAACTCACCCCTTTTATCAATATATATTTTTTAGAGCCCGAAGATACTTTTATTGACCCTCCACTTTACACTAGTACAAGATCTGCTCATTGATTGAGTAGACGTCCTTTTGCAGAGTTTAAATGTATATTAATGGTGAAGACTCTAACGGTTAGTAGAGTTATCATGTGCATGTATTTTGATTATTGATGCTCAGTAGGATGTAGATTGTGTAATCTGGACCATTGTATCTTTTTATATTATTGTACAGGTTGTTGTGGGTATGTGGCCTTTGTTTATTATATAGGCCTTGAGTCCAAGTGTCTGGAAAATAGAGAAAATTTTGTCAAATTTTTATTAAAATTTGATGTGTTTATGAATCTTGCTATGTTATTTTGCATTATTAGACTTGCAAAAGGTTTCCTAATTGTGCTCTTCTATACCGGTCACGTTCCATAGATCGGGGTGTGACATTAATTTATCAGTGTAAGATTTAATTATCACAATTTACTTCTCTCACTCTCACATAAAAATAATACACTCACTTGATAGATAGATAGATAGATATATATATATATATATATATATATATGACCGTTGTATAAACATAACTTCGTTTATAAACTACAAAATTATCACTTCCAAGCTCGAATTTGATAACAAGCTCTCCAACATTAGGGACTAAAAAATGCCTCATCCACACACACTATTACATTTTCTGTTGTGATATTAAAATTATTAATTACTATCTATTTTTTTACAATGAAAATATTAATTTTTAAATTTTGTAATACATTTAAATATGATATTAAAATAATTAATTTATCAAAATGAATTATAGAATAAAATTAAAAATTTAATGTTATTAAAAATATTTTCCATAAAAATTTGGATGTATCACAAATCTTTTTCTCCCTACTCTGAATAAAATAAAGAGACAAAATGTGTGAGTCTTACAATAATTCATGTGGGATCCATCTGCTTTGATTTCTGTATTACCCATCGCAATATGGGAGAAGATTGCAATAACGAAATGTTCATTGATGGCATTGCAGCTACCTGGAGTTTGCACTTGACGTTAACCTAAATTTCACTCTAACTTCTATTGAAGGTTGTTAGATGGATACATGCCTTTGATAGCTATTGGCTGATTACATTAGTTTAGTTGATAGTTGAAGTTAATTTGATGAGTTAATAGTATTAGTTATCTGTACAAAAATATTTGATAAAATTAACTGTTTATTATTAATTATTTATATGTAAAATAATATATAAGAATATTAATATATTTGATAATTTATTTTTGTATTATTTTATTTTAATGATATTTCATATTTTAAAATATTTTTTATCAAGTTTTTTAAAAAGATCATGATAATTTATTATTCATTAATTTTTTTAAAAAAATAATTTATATTTATATTTATTAATTTTTATTTAAAGATAATAATTATAATTTATTATTTATTAGATATCTTTTAAAATTAAATAATTATAATTTATTATACTTATTATATCTTCTTCTAAGAAACAAATAAAATTTGTGAAGGGAAGTTAAAAATTTTATTCCCGGACATCTTTTGTGTCTGGGAATGATTTTTTATCTCTTGTACCAAATATGAGAAACTTTTATTCTCACCTCACTTTCCCAGGAATAAAAAAATATAACTAATACCAAACACGCTCATAAGATTTTCCTGTGTATAAAGGATAATAATGTTAAAAATTAAATTGATTATGGTTAATGATATTTTTTTTTACCTTAAATATCAAACAGCTAATTAAAGAAGTTGGATTCTTTTAACTTTTTGAAATTAGTTTTTTTAAGACTAAAAGATTGATTCAGATAGTCATTAATCAAATATCAAAATAATCTGCTAAAATCCATCAAATAAGTTAAAAGCTAATCAAAAAATTATTTATCAATTATCATTTTAATAACTAATGAACTGCTAGAAAATCGTATCATGCTTTTTTTTTTCATTTTTATTTTTTAATATTATTGATTGGCGTAACTTTTTTTACTATTTTATCTTATAATTTTTATAAAAAAAAAGAGCTGCACATACCTTTTATGTAAATGACAGACCACATAATTTTGCGACAACATATTTTTAATAAGTTTTAAGATTTTATGCAAATACTATGTCTTTTAATGATTTTATTGCGACATACAATAAATAATTAGTGACTTATTAATATTATGAAAGCCGTGCTCTTAGTCCACTTGATGATGAATAGATCCAGTTTCTTATCTTTAATTAAAAAATGAGGAATATAGTTTATCAAAGAGGTAATTAAATCCATTTTGTTTACCTCTAATTTGTAAAAGCTAATTTAAAGTACTATGCTTATGTATTTTCGTAGAAAATTTGAAAAAACAATTTCTCAAATAGATAAAATGTTATTTTTGTAGAAGTTTTGAAAAAACCGAATGGTTGATGGGGTGAAAACAAAATGGGTCCATTTGAGTGGGATTGAGCTATTTTAATTTCTATATGACCAACTGCAGTCCTAAAGAAGACTAAAATAATTGTAAATTGTTTGACTCTTTCTTTTATGAACCCTTTCGTTAATTTGGGGGACTACACATCTTCTTTTGAATCTATTTTAGAATTTAGAGTTTGGAAAAAAAATTAATGTCTTTTGTACATGTGAAAAGAAATTTTCTCAGATTTCATGTCCCCTGGAGATAAATACAATACTTAATTATTGATTCGATTTTAGTTATATAAGATGATAATAGATATTATATATACACCTTTATTAAAAAAAATAGAATTAAGTTAGTAAGTAATATTACATATTTTTAAAAGGTTAAATCCTCAACTTACTTCAAATAAACTTAAAGAATAAGATTAAAAATTTAATGAAAATTAAAAAATGAAAAATATAATTTTACCCCATATATATAACATAACTATACATGCAACAAACATATAACCAACTTATAAATATTTAGTTCCAAAGATATCAATCAGAACTAAGATTAATACAAATAATTGCAATTGAGATACAGCTTAATTTCAGGCTTTGGCAAGAAAATACTTTGAATATTCATTTTTTATATAAACCCTTTGTGAACTTGCTAATGAGTTTTTATCATCACTCAAAGATGGATCCTTTTGTTGTTTAAATTGATGAAAAAATAATTTATTTTTATTATTATTTTAAAATATAAAATTTTAAAAAAATATAATTATTTGTAACCGTTATTTTATAAGAAATCATATTTATTTGATGATTATAATTTACTAACAGAATTTTTTATGACTAATGTAAAAAATGAAGAATATAATTTATTTATATTTATATCTAATATAATTTAAGTCCATTTTGCTCTCCCGTATCCCTATTATGCTTCGAGTATGGACAAAGAAGATTGAAATAATTAAAGTTGATTCTTGGAGTACAACTGGATACCCTTTTATTGCTTTCTGCTTTCTGGAAACCTTCTATTTTGTATTTTGTCAAAGTGAAAGTGAAAGTAGGTGTTCCCACTGGCGTTGCACGGAAAGTTCTTGGAATGCGTCCTATTTCATCACATGCACTTCATTTTATATATATATATATATATATATATATATATATATTATGGTAAACATAGGATGTTTGCTTGTTAGATAAGTAATATTACATGCTTTTAAAAAGTTAAACCCTCCCTTTGATTCAAATAAAACTTAAAGAATATGATTAAAATTTTAATAAAAATTAAAAAATATAATCTTATCCCGTATATATAACATAATTACACATTTAACCAACATATATATAACCAACTTATAAATATTTAGTTATGAAGATATCAAGCAAAACTAAGATTATTACATATAATTGCAATTGCGATACAGCTTCATTTTAGGCTTTGGGAAAAAATACTTTGGAAATTCATTTTTTATACAAACCCTGAGTGAACTTGCTAATGAACTTTTATTAAGATTCAAAGATGGATTATTCTATTGTTTAAATTGATAAGTAAATAATTCATTTTTATTATTATTTCAAAATATAAAACTCTAAAAAACATAATTGTTTTAACAATTATTTTATAAAAAATCATATGTATTTGATAATTATAATTTAATAATAAAATTTCTCTATCTCTAATATTAAAAAAATGAAGAATATAGTTTATCTATATCTAATATAATTTAAGTCCATTTTGCTCTGCCGTAATTTGTTAAATAACCTTACCTATTATGGTGGGAGTACGGACAAGAAGATTGAAAATTTTAAAGTTGGATTCTCGAGTTACAATTGCATACCTCTTTAATGCTTTTTCTTTTGTGGATACCTTTCGTTATGCTCAAAGTATGGACAAGAAGATTGAAACAATTAAAGTTGGATTCTTGAGTTACAATTGCATACGTCTTTATTGCTTTTTCTTTTGTGGATACCTTTCTTTTGGTATTTTGACAAAGAGAAAGTGAAAGAAGGTGTTCCCACGCTGCACCGAAAACTCTTGGAATGCGTTCTATTTCATCGGAAGCACTTCATTTTATATTTAATTAATTTATCAAAAAATTTGATCGTGTTAACTTTTTTTTTTAAAAAAAAAAGACACATCAAATTATATAAAGATCTATAATTTTATTTTATGGATAATATTCTAATGTGATTTTATCTTTAAATAGGATCAATATGTTTTGTAGATCAAAATATGATTTGATTTTTTTTATTTTTAATCATTTGAATGTTTAATTTGATACAGTTTAAATTAATACTATAAAGAAACTTGTAAAATTTATCACAAAAAATGGTAAGATATTGCATATATGTTGCAATATAATTATAATCACAATATTTTATAAACAAGTTGGAACTCTTTTTTGAAAAAATTATGACTAATTTAGTTACAAGAAATTTATTAGCTTTGGAAATTTTATATAATATCTTACCTTTTTTGAAAAAAAAAATAGTTGACCTAACTAAATGGAGAAAAATTGAAACTTTGTATAGAAATCGAGATTATTAAAAGTCCTGAGTATAATGGCTATTATAAGAAGAACTCTATAATGTTTGCAACAAAATTATTGTAACGAAGTAGTTTTGTAACTCTTCAAAGAAATTTGCAATTCTGGTAAAAAAAAAAATTGTAATTTTGTATGTAAAATATGCAACTTGCAATTGGTTCATGAAAACTTACAAATTTTATAGGAAGACTTTGCAATTTTTTTAATAAAAAACAAAAATTTAAATTTATTCACAAGTGCTTTATAAAATATTGCAACATTTTTAAAAAATTATTACAAATTCTTCTATAAAAAAATATCACTTCCAGAATTCCGATTGTTAATTCGTTGTCTAGTGAACTTAATTCGAATGCAGGCTCTTCAATATTTGAAGCCACACTCTTCAATATTTGAAGCCACACTCTTCACTGTAACTGCATGAATTGTAATTAAATAGATATATTAATTTGGAAATTGTTACATATCTGAAATTTTTTTTTATTTTTTAATTTGTACGGGCTAGGTAGTTTGTTTCAATATTTTTATAATGAGTAACAAAATGTAAATATAAGATGATGTTATAGGAATTTTTGAAATTATACAAATAGATTGGTAAAAGCTTAATAAACAGACCCAATACTACAAGAAAAACAGGATTTTCCAACGGAATATTTCAACGGATTAAATTCCGTTGGAATATTCCGACGGAAATTCCAACGTATACAAATTCCATTGGAATATTCTGTCGGAAATTCCAACGGATACTATTCAGTTGGAATATCCGTTGGAATATTTAAAATATGCTAGTTTTTAAATTTTTTTTTTTAAATTATTCTAACGGACATTCCAACGGAATGGTCCGTTGGAGATTTAAATAAAATGGCGCGTTTTGCTTTACTATTCAATTCCAACGGAAAAATTCCGTTGGAATGTCCGTTGGAATTTTCGAAACTCTTCTTACCGTCTCCATTTTCTTTTTTTGCAGATTCAGCCAATTGCAGCGCTCTCTCTCGTCTTCCTCGCGTGCTCCCATCCTTTCCCGGTGCCATTTCTTCGTTTTCTTCCTTGTTTGAAGCTGGTT
>JANHAO010005673.1:0-22383 GCA_026873985.1 Saraca asoca | reverse complement strand
TCACAGTATATTTGATGAAGGATAAAGATCTTACCTGAATCAATGATTTCTTGATCAATGTCCTTGTGAGAATTTTCCCCTCTCTCCCTTCCTCTTTCCTTGCATCTTTGATGGTGAAGATACGGTCCTTTTCTCTTCTGTTATGTTTTTCTCTTGTGTTGCTTTGTCTCTGATATTGTCTCTAATTGGAGATAACTATTTATAATGAAGGGAAAGGAGAGGGAGTTATATTTTAAAATTCAAAATTAACCCCCACTGACTTTAATTACTTTCAGACCAAATCACCATCATATTAAACCATCTTTTATTTAAAGCTAGTCTATTGTTACATGGGTCACTATAGATTATTAAAATAATCTAACATATGATGCTAGATTCTAAGAGAGAACTAAGGTGCAAGAGCAAGTTGACAAAGCGAGGATAAAAGAGAGAAAGAAATACAAGTTACCTTTCATGTGTATTTGGCCAAGGAAGAAAATGTTAAAGAAACTAATGCAATTGTAAAAGAGTATCGACTTGACTAGCTCGTAGGAATTATATATGATCGATCTGAGGACGAAAAATAATCCATTCTTCAAGATCTTAGAGATCCCTACTAAGAATAATCTTCTTCCCCCGAAAATCTGGTGATATCTCCAGCTTAAGACCCTACAACAATCACAATCACCATGGTTCCATCAATTCGGTAGATCTAATTGCAAGCTATACGGTTTGATATTTATTTATTTATTTGTTCATTTGTTTTCAGTTTCGCATATAATTACTTAAACAAAATCATATGTCTCTAGTCTATATTATTGGACCCTCCCATTAAGAGTTCAACAGGTTTATAGTAATACATAAGAGATATTTAAACATGTACCAACAAACGTGTTATAATCATTAAGATGAAATAAAGGCTTATAGTAACACATAAGAGTAATTCATAAAGAGAGCTTCGACTAACCAAATATTTCATAGGAAATTAAACGCACATATTTCAACAGGGTTCAAAACCATCCTTTAAGCTTAAGAACCTTGGCTTGAGGATTATGTTAATGTCCCAAACAAATTACTTAAATGAAAAGGTTCAAATGCATAAATTCTGTAAAAATTTAGGCTAAGAAGATTTACTTCGATATTAATATTTAAAATTATATTAAATATAATTATTTGATGTCATAATGAAGTACTGTTATTCAACTGTACATATGTTAAAATATAATATAAATTGTCATCACGTATTTACTAATTTTATTTGTTCAAATTCTACTATATATGTATAATAAATAATAATTTGTTCACAATGTCACACGTAAATGACCGTTTTCAGAGATGTCTAAACAAATGGATAAAGATCTTATTCTCACTGTCACTATGAGGCTTGCCCTAGGCTTCAAAGGGGGGCGTACTGGTATCCGTTGGCTATACCTGATTGCAGGCTGCAGCAGCCGCCATGCTCAGCCATCGTTGAAAAAGTGTTCAACTCCTTTATTCATTTATCTACACTTAACTTTCTTATTATAGGAAAATAAAAAAGCTTATTATTTATTTCAATTCTAATATAGTTTTGTTAATATTATTTATTTAAGATAGTGCAATCTTATATATATATATATATATGTTATCTAATAAAATTCCTGCCTTATAAAGCTAACATATCTTTTTTCAACCCTTTCCATTCTTTAAATATAATTTGTTTTCTAAACAACTAAAATTGCTTTCACATCAAATCTTTTAATTCTTATGTGAAAATAATAATAAAAATTCATAACCAATCTCAATCATTCTTTATATATGCCTACGATTTCTTTAAGTAATCAGATTGAGTATCTACCTTGTATTATAATTCATGCAATTAACTTATTATAATTGATATAATTTAAGTGCTATACATAATAAGATTCAAAATTTCAAAATTAGAAATTTAAGTTAATACCTATTAAGTTAAATTAGATTTGACTCATATTTGAATTTGAAAATTAAATATTCAATCAATTCTCATGATTAAATATTGATATCAACTATCGAATAAATTAGAAATTAAAAATTCAATTAACAAATTAATTTGGAGTATTCCATTTTAATGGGATAATTAAATATTGATACTAAATATTTCAAATTTTATTCAAATAATTAATTTTTGCTATGACATAATTATATATATATATATATGAAATTTGAAACCAATTTCAAAGGGATAAAATGAAAATCCACAAGCAACCTCAAATATTATTTTTAACATGTGCCAATGTTTTTCTCAAGTGATAATTTATTTGACAAAATTTGTTACAAATTAATTTACTTTGACAAAATTTTATTCGCAAATTAAAATGCAATCTTTAGGCTTTAAAATATAAATTTGTATATTTTTTAAATTTGAACAATAATTTTAAAATAAGATATTTAATTTTAACTTATTCAATTTAAATTGAAACATTGTCTCCATTCAAGAAGGATTTGTGATGTTAAAATTGAAATTTTCATCAATCAAAATTAATGTACAATTTATTACACAATTTAAAATTATCTATTATTAATTAACTTAAATTGTTCTTATCACCTAAATTCACACAAGTGACATTATTATTATTAAATAATTCACATTTTTACTTGTATTTATGTCTAAACTCTAAACATATGTTACCACTAGCAATTTCATTTGTGCACATCCACTCTAACATTCTGCATTTTTTTTAGCTATCATTTAGTCTGTTTTCATTTCATTGATTTTTTCTTTTCTTCTAATTGAAACTTCTCCCTTCTTCTAAGTTTTCATCAATGGTGTTTATTTTATAATTTTTTATTGATTTTCGTATATATTCAGAAACTTTGCATACCATTTTCCTTTACTTATCAACCCTAAAGCACAATTATTAATGTATACTTTGAAGACATGCGGTAAAATATTATCTGCTAGATTGAAGGACTATTATCCTCTTTCCATTCCTATTTTTATGATATCTTATTTGAATGCTATTTCAGTGCTTATGCATAGAAGTTTTAGTTTCTTAAAATTATTATTATGTTGCTATTTTATCTTTTTAGTATATCTCAAAAGAGGAATAATTTGCTTTTTTACCAATGTATATATCATTTGATATTAATATTAGCAACAGAAGTTCTTTCTAGGTAACAAATATTTATTCAATTCATTGCTCGATTATATTTACAAATTTAGATATATTAGTAGATTGAAATTGTAGTGAGAACTTAGAATACTTGCCTTGAGAATTTAGCAAACTCATCCTCTCTTTTTTTTTCAGTCACCTCGAACACCATTTTTGTTTGGATTTTGATACAAATTCTATTTTTATAAAATTGGATAATTACTTATTTATATATTCATCTTATTTAAGTTTGAAATTCGATTAGATAAAAACTTTAATCAAGTTAGATATAACCTATCATTTAATATGATGATCAAGTTAAATTTATTCTTTAGTTTACAAATATTTATATTATACAAAATTTGATTAGGATGAGAGAGCTTGTTTGTGTAACTGTTGGCCCAAGAATTTAAACCAAAATAAGAGTTTGGAAGAGCTTGATGTGAGTGGAACTGCTATAAAAGAAGTTATCCTGTCTATTAATCAGTTGAAAAATCTTCAAATACTATCTTCTGCTAACTGCAAAGGGCTAGTATCATCATCCAATTCACAGAAATCATTTTGTCCTCTTGAATGGATGGTGCTTTTAAAATCAAGTATTTCCTGTTTGAGGAAATTGGATTTGAGCTTTTGCAATCTTTATGATGGATCAATTCCAGATGATCTTAGTTGCTTGGAATCGTTGGAGACACTAAGTGGGAATAATTTTGTCAACTTACCTACTGGTTGCATGTCGAATCTTTGCCAGCTAGATAGTCTTTGCTTGTCTAGATGTCCAATGATCCAATCTTCGCCTAAGCTTCCACCAAATGCAAACTTTGTATGTGCGGGTGACTCTGCTTCAATGGATTCGTTATAAAATTCTCAGCAGTTATGGGATCTCTTTGCACCTCTTGATCATCAAAAGGTTTTTCTCTTTATACATTTCTCTCGTACATGCTTGCACACACCAAAAGTTTTATCTTGATTATATTATTACTTGCACAGTTTATTTGCTCATAGTTTGTTTACTTTCTTTATATTTGGTATAACTTTTTCAAAATTGGCATTACTCATATTAGCTATTACTAATTTTGAACAAATTATGCCATAAGTGAAGAGTTTGAGGACATGGGTTGTGTAAATTGTAACTTCTTTCATTTTATTATGAAATAAACAATTTTTGTTAGAGTAATAATACTTTAATTTGATCATTCCTTTTTATAATTTTATAAGAAAGAAATAGGGACATACTATGATGATAAATTCTTGGATAATCATGGTGTATGAAAATTTCTTAATCAACAAGAGAACCAATACCTTAATATTTTGTGTTCTTACACGGAATTAGAATTTTTTATTCCCATTGTTTTCAAAGAGATACAAAATCAAATAGTCTAGTTTCACGCAATCTACGACCTAATCTTTTTTGTGTTCATCCATCTTCTTTTTATTTTTTTCCTTTTTCAAAAATAATATAAAATGGTTAAAATGTTTTTTACTTATTGTCATCTATTTAACACCAGAGCCTAAACTATCATACAATGCTCCCCACAATCAACCGGAAGATGTTTCCCACATGCAAATGCAAATGTTTTCTTGAATATTTCCGGAAGTGAGATTACTGGAAATTTGCTCTAAAAAGGTGAAAATAAGGAAGTGT
Source organism: Saraca asoca (assembly GCA_026873985.1). Lineage (NCBI taxonomy): Eukaryota > Viridiplantae > Streptophyta > Magnoliopsida > Fabales > Fabaceae > Saraca > Saraca asoca. The sequence goes on along the minus strand of JANHAO010005673.1, from coordinate 17,652 downwards.
GATTGGCGTTTGTTATAAATGGAAGACGTTGACATTGGGAGCAAAACGACCAGTGCATGCAACCATCCTATAGGGAAAAGTGGTAGTAAACGACAACGTCATGAAATGGCAGAAGGAGAAATATGAGATACAAATATACTTGATCCAAATATAATGTTAACATGCAGGTATTGGAGGTACATTAATTAGCTTAACAAGCTTTTTTTTTTTTGTCCTCTTGAACAAATTGTCTCACAAAAGTTGTCGATGAATTTTCCTTTTTTGAATTGTGGATATTTTGAGTAATATTGTCAAGAATTAGAAGAAGCATGATTTGGTGGCTCAAGTGATAATGAAATGATTTTTGCAGTAAATTACCCTACTCTTGTAGTTTGCTTATATTACACAACCATTCTTTCTGCTATAAGATTTTATAAATTACTCAATTTAACAGAAAAAGTGAGAAATATATATTTTTTTAGAGATTATTTGATTGTCTTATTTTTAAATTTTTTTAATTTAAAATTTTAAATGATTAAAGCATCTTTCTGAGCAAAAATATTCTTACGTATGTTCAATGTATTACATGAAGTCATTAACTGTTTGATGAAAAATAAGTCAACTTCTGAATAACTTCCTACTAAAATTTAAAACTAGTGATTTTATTTTAAAATATTATTTTAAATTATTTATTGTACTAACTTAAATATTAATAATTATTTTTTCCTTTAACACCTAATTAATTTCCTTCCCCCATCCCCCTTCTCTTTACCTCCAAAACCTTCCACATCTGCCCTTCTTAAATTTGAATAAAAATGCCGGTATGACACATCAAGGGAAAACAGTTGAATGTCTCTGCTCATTCCTGAGAAATTAAAAATTGATTTCTCTATTTTAATAATTTATGAAAAATACTCTTTATATGGTTGTTAGTTTTTCCACTCTGCTCTCTCTTGAACATTGCCAATAAATATAATTGACTTGTAATTTATGGTGTCTTCCATTGACGAAATCCATTCTCAATCTAAACATTGCCAAAAAGTAATTAAAAATTAATTTCATTATGTATAGATAGTGGATAAATAAATATAATTGACTTGTAATTTATAATGTCAGTCCAGTACAAATAATCCACTAAAAGAATCCATATTGAGCCAATGTTCAATATGTAAACAGGATAAAATATGTGAGTACAAACAAAAATGCAAAGTAATTACTTTGATAAAAATTAATCCATTCTCTTGATTCATAAACGTAAAGCTAAAAGCCAAAGGCTGGCCTAGTAGTACATGGCCTACGACCCAACCAAATAACCACAAGCCAACCTTGACAATCAACACCTATAAATAGTAAGGTATAAGTTCCATTACATTGATTGAATGCCTCCTTCTCTCACTTGAATTCTTTCAAATTTTGACATTGAAAGGGCTTTGGTAGGAACCATTGAGCCTTTGTGCAGATAAATTCTAGCCACCACACTCAACCATTGGAGAATGAAGCATTCATCAATTGGCATCATCTGCGAGCACCACAAAATGGAATATGACCATGAACGACATTCTTTGCCAAGATCAAGTGCCAGTGACAATAAATATGCCTTCATGGACTAGCACTCTATTCATCATCAATGTCATCAACATAAGCATCATCATTATCATCATCATGATCATAATGATAAAATGCTATATAGAGAAAATCACTAGGTATGCGTTGAGCTTGAGCAAATGCGGCAAAAGTTGCATAGACAACATGGCTATCATCACCATTACGAGCAGCAATGACATAACTATGAAGAGAAGCAAAATCACTGCTATCAAGATGGTTAAGAACATCACCACCATGACCATGATTACTATTTTGGTGGGTTCGAGAGAGAGCATAAGGTCAACTCCCATTTCGATGGAGGTGAAGGAAAGAAGTGAACCGATCCAATGACCACAACAATTGCAACTATTAGGCACATAATGATAAAAGGAATTTACATCCTTTTACTCAAGATATCAGGAGGATGCTAATACATCAAATCTTCAAGACTCCAACTAACTTGGATTCCTATGATGGAATGGTTGATCCTCAGGAGCATGAGAGAGCTTTCCATGCAACAATGTGATTTTCAGGAGTGCTAGATGCTATAATGGGCCTAGCATTTTTCACCACATTGAAGAAAGCAACCTTTTGCTAGTGATGACTATTATGATTAACAAAGATAATATACTGAACTACCTTAACTTATAGTAAAGGTGAGTCCAAGTCAAATCACAAAGTATGGAGATTAATTTAGTATATTAATAGTAATGGCAAGGGGTCGGATGATTAACTATTCAGAATTAGAAGTTGAAAAAACTACAATAACATAAACAAGAGAATCAATGGTAAAGGGGAAAATCTAATCAGAAAGCTTTAATCCAAGTGACTATTGCATTCAATTCAATGATCCATCATTAACATGAAGGTTTTATTCTCTCTTTGACCACTTAGCCAAGAATCTAATCAATTCTTGCTAATTTCCCTCTAACTTGACTAACCAAGCCTAGTACCTAATTAACCTTTATTCTTAAATTGATCAAAGCCCAATGCCTTAACCAATTCAACAATAGCACTAAGATCCAAAAATACCAAGACTAATTAACAAACTCACCCTAGTAGAAAATTCATTAATCACCTTTGTTTTTGTAGTGCACTAGCACACAATCAAAAACCCTAGTGCTACTCAAGCTAAATAGACATAAATAGGTAATAGAATTAAATAGAGAAATAAAGAAATCAAATTGGAAACAAATCAATGATAGATACAAGTCTAACAATTAATAAGAGAATTGAAGTACACTTTCCCTTATATTGAATAAAAAGTTTAGCTACATATTAATAAAGAAATAAAAATAAAAGAAGAGGGAAGACCTTAAAGGGGTTAGTGTTCTCGCCATAGTAAAGCTCCTTTTAAAAAAATAGAAAAAAGAAAAATAATGTAAAGAATGAGGCAATTAGGCTTCAGCTAAGCTTCACTCTTTCTACCTAAGTTGCTGATTAAGGTTAGAAGGAGGCACAATTAGGTATGGTCTTCCTATAAGAATTATAGCTCCATCTCTTAGAAATCCAATGACTTTGACCTTGCTCAAAAAATCAATTTGTAATTCAACTTGTGGGCTAAAAACCAAAACAGTCTTGTAGAGTAGTCTAACCCTAATAGAATTTGTCACTTGAATCCATAACCTTGAAACTCAAGTAAAACGATTTAGTGTACTTCAAACCCTTAATGAAAGTTGTGGAGGTGGATCTTACATATACAATGGGTCTATGTTTGCACCAAAATGAGGGATAGAGTGCCAATTAGGATCAAAATACCAAACTAGTTCTAGATCAGTAGGTCAGCATTTATTTCAACTTATGGGCTAAATTTGAATGTCAAAATGAATGTTGATTGACAGCATAGCCACAGAACTTCATAGGAAACAAATTATAGGCAGTTCAATTGATAGCAAAGTAATTGTAAGCACAAAACAAACTTGATAGCAAACTAATTGCAAGTAGTTCAATCAACAGCAAACTAATGATGGCCAACTAAAGTTGAATTTTTTAAAAGTCTTATCTTACTATTGTAAATGTATGTACCTGTTGATTACCTAAGGTGGAATTTTCCCTCTCATGTCCATGATGGTGTCCAACATGGCCTGCACTAATTGTTTTGTTCCAGCTAACTCTTCCTTGGTTTTGTCAAGCTCTAATTTTAGGCCTTCCATTTCTTCAATTATTGGATTAGTGTTGGAGGAATTGGTGGAGTAAATTCTTCAAGAACTAGTCCCAAATACACTTGTTGAGCAAACTTCCATCCCTAGACCATGTACACAGCCTAGATGCTCCTTCTTAAACATTTTTCCAAAGGCATTATCTGAAGATAGCATTGAATGTTGTAATGGGTACATTTGGCTTAAAGCTTCACTCAGTTTTTCCTAATTAAACACAAAAAGTATGATATCAACTAATAAATATCATAAAATTAATAAAAACTTTAATTGATTCCTCACACCTATGCTCTTTGCTTCCTCATTCACACATGAATCATCGCTTTTCCAATGTACAACATCTCACAACTCTATTCAACTAACTAGATCCTCTTTCTCTTTTTCTTATCATTTCAACAAAAAGGTTTTAACTTGAATGAACATATATGAATTTCATTTTATTTACTGAAGGAAAATGGTTATACTACTATCTCATCCTTCAACCATGCAAATGTTTTAGGCCCCACAATGTGCAGAATGGTATGCTTGCTTTTGTTCTATGCATTCTATTTGCACATTCCCTACATAAATAAACTCAATTATTCATTTTGCCATTGTCACAAGCATAGTTATATTAAATAAAATGATTAATTAACTTCGATTTTTGTTTATCATAGATAAGGGTAAAGCCTTTCCATTGCTTCCTAGTGATATCTTTGGGTAATTTTGATCAATATTTTGTTCTTTCATCAAGCTAAGTTCATAATGCTTCTTGTACATAACCAATCTATAATTTCTCCACTGCCTCCTAATGATATGCTTAGCAAACTAAATGTCCATTTCATCATTTGGAATTTGAAAGTATGGCTATGATAATATATATATATATATATATTAGGAATGGAATGAAACATAAATTGTAAAAATTTGATAAAAAATGTTACATATTATCATTAATCTAGCTACCACATCATCTTTAATCGAACACAGTATGGTTGACCAAGTCTTATAATCTATAAAAAAGTCGGTCCTAGCTAAATGACCCATTGCTCTTGAAAAAAGTCTTTCTCCATTTTGTATGGGACAAACCTAATCGTCTACTTGAATTACAACCTTTCATTCATTAAGCTGTAAACTTGTTTGACCTTTAGTTTCTTGGCCTTAATCACACCCTTCTTATCTATTTAGACAAGTATAAAATATTAGTATGATATAAACTCAAACCCAAGAGAAAATGATAGAGTAGATCATTTTATGCATTGAAACATAAGGGTTGTCCACACCCTCCATCCACAACTCTTCCAACTTTTCATAAGTTGCAAATAGACATCTATGTTGTTACCTGGCATGAATTTACCTGAAATGATCATTAAAAGAATGAAAGAGGTTGGCTTTACACATATCTAGGGAGACAAATTGTATGGTATCAAAATCACAGGCCAAATGCTATAATTTATACTCATGGTTCCAAAATGAGTCAAACCATCCATGGCTAGACTTAAGCGAACATTTTGAGGATCCAAAGTAAATTTAGGGTGAGTTAAGTCAAATTTCTTCCACATTTCAGAGTGTCCTGAATGTCTCATCAAGCCATTATTATAATTATTAGTTAAATGCCACCTCATATGCTTAGCCAAAAGTAGACATAACAACCTTTGCAACCTTTGTTTAAGTGGAAAGTAGCATGAAACTTTTACCGGTTGTTTCTTTTTCTAACCTATAGCCCTTTCCTTTCATCTAGATGTATGGCATCTCTTACATGTTTCCTTATTCTCATCATCCCCCAAATACAACATGCAGTCATTCAAACAAGCATGTTAATGTAATTGAGCCCATGTTTGGTGATAGTTGTCTTAGTCTTGTACAAAGAACTAGGGATCTTAGCATGCTTAAAAGCATTTTTCAACAATTCCATGATCATTGTCATAACTTTATCAGTCGTGCCACATAAGCACTTGATGTCGTACAATTTTATTAGAAATGATGATTTCAAGTACTACATGCACCCTTCATAAAGTTCTTCATCTCCATTGTTAAGTAACTTATAAAACTCAGCAAAAGCATCATCCATCCTCTCACCTAGCACCTCATCATTATCACTCGTAACTTCATGAGATGAGTAAGGTTCATTGTCATGTAGATGCAAAACCCAAATGCATCATTAATCATGTCTTCTATAGGGTTTCTAAGACCTATATCTTGAGGATTTTCTATCACATGTGTTCTACTAGAAGATGCCTTGGGTACAGTGCATTCTTTATGTCATACCCACTTAATATATTGAACTGGAAATTGCTTTCGAGTCAAGTGGTCACATGCTTAAGCTTTAGTCAACCACTTTTTGAATTTACAACTATGACAATTACATATTATCCTCCATGCAATTGATTGCCATTCAATTGCAAAATCAAGAAGTCTATTCAATCTTTCCTTATATGTATTCCTTAACCAATTAATCTAGGATTTATCCATGCGTATAAATTTGGATTGCCTAAAACTATAAGTTCTTATTTTCTCATAAATAATAAGATTGTACCACGTTAAGAGGTCGTTTGGTTGACCAAAAGTTGCATGGAAAAAGTGCTAGATAAATGTATTGTTTGATTGATCACTATTTAGAAAATGAAAGAAATAAGTCTTCCAGGAATTTTACTTCTCACAAAATATGGGAAGTTGCTTACCTACCCTTCCTTAGTGTCACAGATCAGGACTTGTGACCAAATTCAACAAATAGATGTATTTAGATTTAGACAAAACATGGCACAGAAATCAAGCATGAAGTGAAGATCATATGGCACAAATTTGAGAGAAAATTCACAAATAGATTATTTTTCTCTATTTTCCCTATTTTGAAGGCATTTATATAATTTTGACTAAGGTAATTTGCCCATAGCGAATAGATAAATACATGGTTGAAATCCTTGGATTTTTTTTTATCACATCAATGTATTATGGCACATTAGAATCCTTCTAAGTTACGAGAAAATCCTTATTTTAACTTAAAAAAAGTATGTCTACTTGTGCCAATAAGACTTTGGCTTATTTAGGAGGGAGTGCTTGGTGACTTGATTAGTTTAGGGGATCAAGTGTGTGGCTTGGTACCTCCCCTACATAGTCAAGAGTTTGCAACAAGGCTTTTATGTGAATGAAAGAAGTAACCCCTCTTTAATTAAAATATTGTCCCATGAAGTTTATCCCCTTTTGGCCATATTCATTTCTATTTGTTCATATTGCATGAACATATAATGTTTGTCAATATGAATGACATGGTTACATTTACATGAATTGATTACTTATATCCTATGTGATTTGTTGCTTATGGTTGCATCAATATGATATAAATTACGGGCGTTGCCCACTATACTCACAAAATATTGAAAAGTTTTGGGATGTTTTGAAATGCACTTCAGCAAAATTGTGAGCATGATTGCGAAATAGGGTTTTGAAATGTTCGATTCGAATCACAGGAATTTAGTACAAAATTATTATTCAAATCACAAAGCTTAGAGGCTTGCCCTGTTTGAATGAGCATGATCATGATATTAGTATAAAAATGCTTTAGTCGAATCAAAAGTCCTGGAGAAGAGATTTTCAAATATTTTCTGGGATATCCGTCTATTTTAAAAGGTTTTAACCTTACAAAAACACTTCAAAAATTCAATTTCTAGCCAAATGCATATGGGAAAACATCTTGCACTAAGTTGGAATGTTTTTTGCATAATTTTTTTAAAGAGATTGGTTAAGGAATCAAAGGCAAAAACTTCTTAAAGAAATTTTCAAATTTGAGCTAAATTTAATAATCTTAAACCTTTACAAAATGAGACAAGAAAAAGGCTTGAATTAAGTCTTCAACTTGAAGTCCATGGTCACATCCAAATGAAACACTAAAAGATAATCAATAAGGCTAACCAAAATAGTTTATTTTAATCAAAATAATGCTTTGTTTAATTTGAAAATTTTAAGGGCTAAGAATAATAATCGCCCCCTTTTTGATAATGATAAACAATTTTGGGGTTAGCAAACAAAAACACAATCATACACTCAATGAACATAATCAAGGCACATCATGGCTCCCTGTAAGGATAAACCGCCCCTCAAAAACTCATACAATCCTTATATCAGCCATACATTTAAATAATCATATTCCCTAGTACATACACTCATGTAGTGAATATGCAATGCTATATCCCCAAAATATAATTTTTCCCCTTTTGGCACATAAAAAAGAATAGCAAAAGAGAAACAGCCAATAGAAGGAATAAATTCCAAAAGAGATAATCCATAAAATTAAAATGATTCATAAAGTAGAATTCATCAAAGTTTAACAACATTTATAACAAAGATATCAAAGGGGAAAGGGGCTAGGGAAAGTCATAAACATAGCAACATAAGATAATCTAAAGATCAATTGCATCAGAATATACAACATCCTAGATTTCATTTAGCTGACTTTTCATTATGTTCTGGTGGCAATGGAGATCTCTTTTCTCTAAATGCATGTTGTTTTCAAGGTTATCCAATCTAGCATTAAAATGCTGCTGAGATTGCTCCACTATTGCAAGGGTGCAGTTTCTCAAAATTTACATTTGGCGAAAAAGAGCCAGAGTCTTAGTTTAATTAGCTGACCAATACCAGTTGAACCAACTCTTGATGCACCACCCTGATGGTCTAAAGCAAAACCATCTAGTCGTACCCATCTACCATTCAAGAACAACAACTACATTTGATGTAGGGTCTTCTCAGTCATAGCAGTGGAGCTATCCACAGTTTTTATCTTCTTTTTTCTAGAGAAAAAGGCACTCTGAAATGAGTGAAAACCTCAGATAGCACCATCCCATAGGGCAGAAAGTTTTTAGTTAGTTTGGTGAAGAAGGTGTCCATATATAAGATGATGAGGCATGGAATATTTATTTCCAACCTCTTCTTCATTGCCCACATAAGAAACAACTCATCTTTGACAATGTTTGTGGAATTTGTTTGTTGAGGGTGTAGTGGCGGAGACGATCTTCCATTAACAGCCCAGTGATCATAAGTTCTCTAGTTTTATGCCTTCTTCCTTTAAGTAACCTCTACATCTTTACTAGTAATGAAGCTTCAGCCTCATTCCATTTTAAACAGTTTGCATAGGATTTATACATCTAAATTATTTAACTTTTTCATGATCAATGTAGACAATTTTCCATTTGCTATTCCTAGGTTAGCATAGAACATCTTAACTAACCTAGGCTAGCATGGAACACTATAGCAAACAAAGTCCAGTAACTTGTAATCTTCCAGCACTTTACATAAATCTAAGTGGCTTTCTCTTAAAAACTTTCTATCCTAACACTTTATTGGCCTAATTGATTTCTCCTTAAACTAAGCATAACTTTCATATGATTCTTTATTTAGGAAGAATTTATGGTCTTTGATTTCTATGTTAGTTCAATATGCCCATTTGTCACCAATCATTTTGATCCTTTTCTTCTTTAAACTAGGGGCAAAGTGATCAGTCATAGGGATTGGGTAAAAAAAAGGGCTAGGAGATTTTCAGAGATTTAAGGTTTTTCAATTATGGGTGAAAAAGAAGGAATTAATCAATTGGAAAGGAATGAAATGTGCAATAGAATGATCTGGAAGGAAGAAATTAGTATTTAATTGATTGGATTTGAAGAAAATGGAGATTTGGTGAGTGGAAAGTGAGAGAATGGCTCAAAGGTTTTAGAAAAAATTTGAGAAATGAGCTAAAATTAGGTGTGCCAGAGTGCTCACAATCAGAATCACATGCCCAAATATACATGAGTGATTTGAATCATGAGCATGATCATGAATGAATAACTAATCACATTCAACCTTAATTTGGCTTGTAATTAGAACTGTGAACCTAGTGAGGGTTAAATGATTAAAATCACAATTAGAATCGCAAAGCTTGTTGAGCATCTAGAAACTTTGCAAAATTTGGTGATTCGAATTGAAAAATGACTTTTTAGCAGTTTGAATGAAAAAATGACCTTTTAGTGACTCAAATAAAAAAATGACCTAAAAGTAGATAACCCAAACTAGAAAGCTCCAAATTTTGTTTGAAGTCTAAAAACCATCACTTCTCCACACATCCAACACATATTCAAAATAGTTTAACCACACAGCTAATGGAACACCATGAAAAATCATCAATGAAAAGCATGAAACTTGCAAAAAAATTTAAGGTACTTTCTGATGCTTAAGTTAGTGATAGTCCTAGTAAAAAATTATAAAAGGCAGAAAATATAGATCTTTCTCTTATTCCTTTAGGGGAAAGTACCTACACCTTTGTCTAATATTAATTCTTCTTTTCTTATGTAACAAATCAGTGATTTATTGTCTTGTATTAAGAGAAGTAGCAGATAAATAAGCAGCCAATATGCAAGCAGCTGAAATAATGATTGTGTAGCAAGATTTTAGATATAGGAGCGGAAAAAGAAATTAAAGGCACAGATTTTTAAAGTGGTTTAACTTGAGTTAAAACCGCAATTCAAGTTTTCTCCACTAGATCTTTCCTCAACTGAAAGACCTCTTTATTAAGAAACAATTACGATTAAAAAGAGGGCTCCTAAAAGGCCAATTTAAAAATAAAAAACAAGAAATTACATAGGCTTCTTACTAACCTAAGAACAAATACAAGACTTAGAACAGGCTCTTCCTAACCTAGACAAGATTTCTAAATCCCTAGAAATCTCAAACAGAGAAATAAAGATTGTAAAGATTAAGAAATACAAAACCATAGGTTTAAGATGAAATCTTAAACAACTAGGATGAATTCAGTAGAGCTTTGATCCAAAATCTCCTCAAGTGAAAGACCTCTTTATTAAGAAACAACTAGGATTAAAAAGAGGGCTCCTAAAAGGCCAATTTAAAAATAAAAAACAAGAAATTACATAGGCTTCTTGCTAACCTAAGAACAAATACAAGACTTAGAACAGGCTCTTCCTAACCTAGACAAGATTTCTAAATCCCTAGAAATTTCAAACAGAGAAATAAAGATTGTAAAGATTAAGAAATACAATACCATAGGTTTCAGATGAAATCTTAAACAACTGGGATGAATTCAATAGAGCTCGGATCCAAAATCTCTTGATTAAATCTTAGAAACTTGATGAGGTAGGGAGAAATCTTATTTTGTACATTGCTCAGAGATTTTCACACTTGAAGAATGAAAAAAACTATGAAAAACTATTGAAAAACTGAAAGTAGTTAGGTTTCTATAACTATTGTAATGAACTGTAATAGAATAACTAATTTTTAGTTAGTAAATCGATTTGTGAATTGATTTAGAGTGGTTACAGCTAATGAATCGATTTGGTAATTGAATCTCAGTCTATTGTGATCAGATCATAAATTGATTCCTAAATTGACTTAGGCAAATTTTCCAACCTTCAATAAAGAAATTTTCAAAATCTTACTTCACAACTCGATTGATACATCGATTCAAATATCATTTCATAAGTTCTTCATGAATTGATTCTTGAATCGATTTACAAGATAAAAAATAGTTTTATAAAACTGTACTTGTGAAGAAATCATTTAAACTTTGTTTTCTTCAAGTGGTCTGAATCTACCTCATTTTTTAGTTAAAAATAAAGCAAAGAAAAAAAAATTCATAGCTTCCCCTAAATTAATGACTAAACATTGTTTTGAATCGATTTGGGAATCAATTCCTATGCACTAATTAATTTTTTTTTAAAATTTTGAATCATACAAAAATATTGAAAACTTCCCTGAATCGGTTCTAGAATTGATTAGTAATTCAAATCTTTGAACTATAAATTGATTCTTGAATCGATTCATATAGCCAAAACAATCTTGGAAAAATTATAAATTTATTATGGCTGCGATTCAGGGTCCAGAACTTAGTTTTTATATAGAAATGAACTAAATTGTTACTATCAATTTTGCACCTTAAATTCTTAAAGCGTAAAACTATAAAACAAGCTTAAGAAACTCGAATGCCGAAGTTAGATTTTGCATTTGAATAATAAAGCAAAAAAATATCAAGAATTATTAGGAATTTTAAATAGCATATAGCAAATAGTTAAAAATTGATTAAGGGAGATCAATTTCTTCAGGATTTGTCATTCCACTTTCCCTTCTAATGAATACAAATCTCTTTTCATTTGGAAATCTATTTGAACAAAATCTATTGAAATACCTCTTTTTTAAACATGATCTCTCAAAAAGTGGTGTCTAATTTGAATGTGCTTAGTCCTAGAGTGCATTATAGGATTTTTGGTAATATTTATGGCACTTGTGTTGTCACAAAAAATTGGAATTTTCTCAAATTTTAATCCATAGTTTGAAAGTTGTTGTTTCATCTAGACAATCTAGGCATAACAAATTCCAGCAGCTATATACTTTGTTTTAGCAGTAGATAAAGCAACACAATTTTCCTTTTTACAAGACTATGAAACCAATAAGTGTCCAATAAATTGACAAGCACCACTACTACTCTTCCTATCTATTTTATTTCCTACATAATCTACATCAGAATATCGTAATAAACTATAGCTATTAGACTTAGGATACCACAGTCCTAGACGTCTAGTTCCTACTATTAGATATCTGAAAATGCTTTTAATTGCTAATAGTTGTGATTCCTTATGATTAGTTTGATATCTTATATAGACACAAACACTCAACATAATATCAGGCCTACTAGCTGTCAAGTATAACAAACTACCTATAATGGCTCTAAATAGAGTAGGATCTATACTATTTCCATTCAAATCATTATCTAATTTCAAAGATGGACTCATAGGAGTGTCTATAGGTTTGCATTTATCAAACTAAAATTTCTTTAACAATTCAAAGGTATATTCAGTTTGACATAAGAAAATAACTTTAGCTAATTGTTTAATTAGCAAGCCAAGGAAAAAAGTAAGCTCTCCTATCATGGACATCTCAAATTCATTCTACATAACTTTGAAAAACTTTTACGTAATTGCTCACTTGCTGAGCCAAAGATAATGTCATCTACATAAATTTGTACGAGCAAAATATCTTTACCTTTTTCTAATATAAAAAGGTGTTGTATCAACAATCCCTCTCTTAAAGCCTTTCTGGGTTAAAAACATACTAAGTTTGTCGTACTAGACTCTAGATGCCTGCTTTAGACCATATAAGGCTTTTCGCAACTTAAAAATATGAGTTAGATTTAGGTGGTCTTCAAATCCTGGGGCTTATTGTACATAAATGTCTTTTAAAATATATCCATTTAGAAAAGCACTTTTAATATTCATCTGGTAAAGTTTGAAGTTTCTTGTATAAGCAAATGCCAACAACATTTAATAGCTTCTAGCCTAGCTATTGATGCAAAGGTTTCATCAAAATCTATTCCTTCTTCCTGATTATATCCGTTAGCTACTAGCCTAACTTTGTTTCTTATTATCACACCAGTTTCATCAAGTTTATTTCTAAACACCTAATGAGTCCTTATTATATTAGTGTTCTCGGGTTGTGGTACCAATGTCCAAACCTAGTTCCTTTTAAATTGATTTAATTCCTCTTGTATAGCTAGAGTCCATTTTTCATCTTTTAGGGCATCTATAGTGCTTTTAGGATCAAATGACTAGGGTGGAGAGTAGGGTAGGGTAATGTCCAATGTGGTGGAGTTTTTCTCTTCTTCCGTTGAATCTGCAACATATACCTTTGATTTTTCTTGTTGATTTGCTAAAATTGAGTTTGAGCTCCACCAGTCTTGCTAATTTTCCTCTGCACTTAATCTATTATCATGCAAAACAAACCCATTAAAGACAATATGCATAGATTCTTCTATCTTTAAGGTCCTTCTATTGTATACCCTAAAGGCCTTGCTTGATGAAGAATACCAAGAACAATAACTTTATCAGACTTAGGACCAAATTTATCTAGATTATCCTTGCCATTGTTATGGATAAAACACTTACAACCAAAGACATGAAAGTATAATATGTTAGGTTTTCTTTCAAAGTATAATTCATAGGGTGTTTTATTTAAAATAGGTCTAATAAATACCCTATTCATTATGTAGCAAGCAATGCTAACTGGATCTGCCTAAAATGACTTTAGAAATATGCTGTCATTTAGGATGATTCTTACCATTTCACCTAAACTTCTATTTTTCCTTTCAACAACACCATTCTATTGTGGTATTCTGGGTGCAGAAAAATTAAGATTGATACCATGCAATTTACAAAAACCAATGAAGTCCTTATTTTCAAATTCTTTCCCATGGTCACTTCTTATGGAAATAATGAGCATCCTTTTTCATTCTAAATCACACTTGCATGTCTTTGAATGGCTTGAAATGTGTCACTTTTATGAGATAAAAAGGGTGTCCATGTAAATCTAGAAAAATCACCCACAATCACAAATATATAAGAGTTGCCTCCATGGCTTTGAATTTTGGATGGACAAATTAAGTCCATATGAAGCAAGTCAAGGGGTTTTGAAGTTGAAACAATATTTTTGGACATAAATGAGGATTTCACTTGTTTACCTTTCTGACATGCACCACACACTTTGTCTTTGATATAGTTCAATTTAGGCAAGCCAGATACTAGATCCTTCATGGATAATTTTCCAATTAATTTCATGTTTAGATGTCCTAGTCTTCTATGCCAAATCCAAGTATCATCGTCAAAACTAACTAAGCATACTGAATCTAATTTAAATTTACAGTCAAGGTCAAGTAAGTAAACATTATTAACTTTATATCCTACAAATTTAAGTTGATTATCACTGCCATTTACAACTAACCATTTATTTGAATTAAAAATAACCTGATTTCCTTTATCACAAAACTGACTTATACTCAATAAATTGTGTTTTAGACCATTTATATACAAAACATCATTTATGCAGTAGTTAGACAACTTACCAATCTTACCAATTCCTCTAACCTTTCTTTTGAAATTATCTCCAAAGGTCACCTTACCTTTACTTATAAGTGTGAGGCAAGTGAACTTATCCTTATTTCCAATCATATGTCTTGAACATCCACTATCCTGAAACCATAAATTTGTGCTTTGTCTCTCACATTCCTATAACATGAAGTTCATACTAGCATTGGTGGTACCTATTGAATTTTAGGTCCATTATTGTTAGTAGACATAGTAGAAATTTTCTTAATAGTTTTAGATTTAGGTAACTAAACCAATTTTTCATTTGGCTTTAGCAAATAAGTACCATTTCTAAAAGAATAGTTTCTAATGTGATGCCCCTTATGGTTACAGTAGAAACAAATAATATTGACAAGGTTCCATGTCTTAAATTTCCTATAATTCTGCTATCTCAAAACCAAGACTAGCTTTACTGTAAGAAAAATTCTGATTCTCCAGCATATTTTCTAGTTTTCTATTGCTGTCAGAAAATCTTGTAGTTTTTTTGTTAAACTCTCAATCTCATATTTATTCAGATTGCATTATTTACATTCTTTTCCAGTCAAAATAGTTAATTCAACATTTTCTTTTTCTAAAAATTTAACCTTTCAATCAAAACTTTCTACTCATTCTTAGAGGTAGATGATTCCTTTTTAGTTTTTACTAAGGAGTCATACAATTCAACACATGCATTGCCTAAATTTTCTGCATCACTATCTTTATTCTTTAGATTCATCGCTAGATTCATCAATATTAGAAATCACAAAGAAAATTTTTTTTACTCAATACCTCAAAATTATCATTGTGTTTGGCCATAAGGCAAAGCAAGGCTTCATCCTCAAATGCTTCTTCTTCAGGAGTACCAGCCTTATCATCATCCTAAATAGCAAAATTTGATTTCTTATAGGATGGTCTCTTCTTCTTTATTTCATTCTCCAATTGCTTCTTCAAGTAAACTGGACAATCCGGCTTAATATGGCTAGGTTTCTTGCACTCAAAGCAAGTAGGGACTATACTAATTGAATTTCCTTGCTCAAACTTGGCATTATTCTTTCTTTGTGATTTGATTTTCTCTTTTCTTTATTCTTCTTCTCTCTTAAGATTCTTTGTAGTTTTTTACTCAGTAATGCCACATCTTCTTTGTTGATTACTTCTACATCAATTTCAGATTCTCCTTCATTTGATTCTATAATTTTAAGTGCTAGAGTCTTTTTCTTTTTATCATCCCCATTCTTTTTGTATCTTTTCAATTCTATCTCATGCTCTTCAAGATTGCCAAATAGCTCTTGAACTATAGAGATATCCATCTTCAATGATTTTTTTATTACAGTATCCTTAAGTTGCCATTCTTCAATCAAAGACCTTAGAATTTTATGAACAAGATCTGCATTTTCAAACTTTCTACCAAGCAAAGTTAAATAGTTAGTAATTGTAGTGAATCTCTGGATTAAATCCTTAATTGACTCACCATCCTCCATTTTGAACATTTCATATTGTGACATAAGCACGTGCACCTTTAAAGCCTTAACCTGTGAAATGCCTACATGTGCAATCTCTAGTGTGTCCCAAATTTGCTTAGTAGTAGAACAATTAGAGATCTTTTCATAATCATTTGGTGACAAAATTTTTGAAATTATACATCTTACTTTAGTAGCAAGCAAGTGTTTCTTTCTTACATTTTCTGTCCAAAGAGACTTAGGCTTAAGTTCAGCATCAGTATTGATTATTGTCCTAGGAGGTTCATAGCCTTTCTCTACCAATTACCACATATCTACATCTATAGCCTCAATAAAATCTTTTATCTTTTGCATCCAATAAGTATAGTGTTCCCCATTGAAACTAGGAAGTTTGTGCATTGGTGGACATTCAGGTAGTAAAAAGTAAACAGAATCCATATCTATCAAGAAAACATAGGTATACCAGGAGCCAAAGCTTTGATACCAATTGATGGTCCTAATAAAAAATTATAAAATGCGGAAAATATAGATCTTTCCCTTATTCCTTTAGGGGAATGTACCTGTACCTTTGTCTAATATGAATTCCTCTTTTCTTATGTAACAAATTAGTGATTTATTTTCTTGTATTAAGAGAAGTAGGAAGCAAATAATCAGTTAGTGTGCAAACAACTAAAATAATGATTCTGTAGTAAGATTTTAGATATAAGAGAAGAAAAAGAAATTAAAGACAAATTTTAAAGTGGTTCAACTTGAATTGAAACCACAATTCAAGTCTACTCCACTAGATCTTTTGTCAACAGAAAGACCTCTTTATTAAGAAATAAATAGGATTAAAGAAAGGGCTCCAAAAAGGCTAGTTTAATAACAAAACACAAGAAATTACATAGCTTCTTGCTAACCTAAGAACAAACACAAGACTTACAATAGGCTCTTGCTAACCTAGACAAGATTTCTAAATCCCTAAAAATCTCAAATAGAGAAATAAGGAGTACAAAGATAAAGAAATACAATACCACGAGTTTGACGTGAAATCTCAAACATCTAGGATGAATTCGATAGAGCTTTGATCTAAAATCTCTTAATTAGATCTTCAAACTTGATGAGGTAGAGAGAAATCTTGTTTTGCAATTTGCGTAGAGATTGTCACACTTGAAGAATGAAGAAGACTGTGAAAAACTACTAAAAAACTGAAAGCAGTTGGGCTTTTATAACTGTTGTAATGAACTATAACAGAATAATTGATTTTCAGTTGGTGAATCGACTCAGAGTGATTACAGCTAATGAATACATTTGGTAATCGACTCCTAGTCTATGTGATCAGATCATGAATCGATTATTGAATCAATTCAGGCAAATTTTCTAACCTTCAATAAAAGAGTTTTTCAAAATCTTACATTAGGAATTGATTGATATATCAATTCAAATATCATTTCATAAGTTCTTCATGAATCAATTCTTGAATCAATTAACAAGGTGAAAAATAATTTTATAAAACCTATACTTGTGAAGAAATCATTCTAAACTTTATTTTCTTCAAACGATTTGAATCTACCTCATTATTTAGTTAAAAATATTTGAATCAAATCTCATTTGAATTCATTTACAAAAGATCCTATTAAAATAAAA